>CABHPQ010132219.1:0-22020 GCA_902168405.1 Peromyscus aztecus | reverse complement strand
AATATATTCTAAAGAGATATTTACCTACTAGGCTGTCAAAACAAAGGACCTCAAGAAACTGGAATTTTCCCAGGAATCTCATCCTGAAATCTCAAGCCTGAGCCAGCCACAGCTTCTCTCCAAAACCCTTGTCTGAAGGAAGGAGATTTACAACCTTACAAAGACGATCATCAGACTATGATGGTGCTGGGGCCACAGCTTGACCAAGACCGCTTGGACATACACATCCTCCATCTTACTCAGGACTCTGAAGATAGACTTAGGCAGGTCACTGGATCTCTTTGTCCCCCTTCCCCATGTGGCCAAGTTGAATAAATCCCTCCTTTTTTTTTTAATTTGACTGTTGTCCAAGACAGGTGGCCAAACCTGGCTTCTCAGGGTACTGTGACCCCCAAGGTAGGTAACAGAATAAGAGACTCTCCTCCTTTGCACTCACACATTCTTGGGTTAAGGGCAGCAGGGACAGTGTTGCCCAATGGCATCGTTCTTTAACCCCTCATTAGCCCATGCTCTGGCAAATTCTTCACCTCCCGGATCTCAACCTGTCACAGAGACTGAGTTCTCTCTGGCAATAGTTGTGTTCAGGTGATGTCACAGGTAGAGCGCTTTGCTCTTGAATTATGGGCCATCAGGGGAAGGTGAGGGACAGAGACAAGGAGGAGGCGGTGGGGTGGACAGGAGATAGAACAGACTGCATTACAGACTGGGAGGCCTGGGTGCCAGGCTCTGAGGGTGGCAAGCAAAGGTGACACTGGCCTTGGCCTGCAGAGGACCTGTGGGACAAGAAGGGGTGCCAGGGTTGCTCTGCTCTCCCTGCAGGCCCCTCATGGCACACCTCCTGCTTCCCCTGGACACTGGCCATTCTCACCCATTCCCTCTCAGAGCAGGTGACAGGTGACTGTCCTTGCCTTTACTCCTGTTTTCAGCCCAGTCACCCCACACAGATGACTTTCCCAATGTCCACCTGATCATCCAGAATCTGGGAATCAAGTGCCTCTCTCCCTGTGTAACCTTAGGGAGGGCCAGTTCCATTTCTGCATCCCTGCAGCCTTGAGGATGAGGGTTGCCCTGGTGACAGGATCATGCTCCCAATGCTGCTCACGGATGAGTAGGAGAGGATGTATTATGGTCACTTTCCACAAGGGTGGGATTTGGGCCAAGAATGGATGGTCCAGATAACAGCACATCAGGGTAGGGTGTCCCTGACCCCTGACCCAGGTGTCATCGCTTTGTTCAGCAACACTTCTCAAGGACGCACCTGTGACTCTAGTGACTGTGCCAAGAACAACCAGTGACCTAAGCATTTACCATTGCCCTCCCACTGACCACAGTTATTCACTCTACACACCCAAGTGTGAGCAGCATTTAAGACTTGGAGCTGTTTCTCCCAATGTCTCCCTAGAGACAATTCCAACAAAATAGAAACCTAGAGGACAATTAAAGAATAAAATAGTAATTGTGCTATTACTTACAATCGTAAAAAATGAAGCCATCTGAATTATATCAATAGAACATTCATTAAACAAATTATAAGCCATTAATGAAATGGATAATTCCAAAAGTGTGTCAGGAAACAGGGCTGGTCACAGTAGAGAGTGAGGTTGGTGGTCTCAAGTCTAAATCTGCACAGGTGAGGTCACCAGGGTCCAGTCCTCCTTCAGGCAGACCAGAGGACATGCATCCCCTAGGCCTTTGTCTCAGGAGTGGCCAGGAGCTCTGTATTGACCAATGAAATGGAGGTGAGTGGAGGAGGGGTGTCCTTTCCAGGTGGAAGCACCTGGGAGTCAGAGCACCTTGGGAGAGGCTGCAGATTTGCACACTGAGATGATGACTCCCTCGGGGAGAGTCCCTGTGCGGCTGAGGAGCCACCTCCCCTGCCCCATGACCACAGGGAGTGTGTGGGGACAGGCTGTGCTACTTCTCAGGGACTACTTGTTACTGCAGCGTCTCCACCCCCTTCCTAACTGCCACATCCACATGAAAGCCATAGGGAGACTATGTGCTCATCCTGAATGGAAAAAGAAAGAGGAGCGGTAGATACAGAGCTCCTGTCTGGGGACGCACTGGGTCAGGCACTGTTCCACCATCTGTGTTTGAGCTGAGTGATCACTTCCTGATGTAGATCCATCACTCACATGAAGAGATGTCGGCGTGACTCCCATCAAGGTCAGTCATCCTCCCAGCCACAACGTTCCTCCTCCTCCCTGGCTCCTGGGACACTCCTCCTCTGTCCCACCCCATTAGCTCTTTATTATACATCGTTTCTCCCCTAATGGTCTGCCCTGCGTGATTTAGCACTGCCATGAATTATCTCGGTCCCAAGTGCCTTATGTAATAACGTCTTTGGCCTGTTTCTTCATCTCCAAGTGAGGTGGTGGCTTCAGAGGCCCCTCTGTGCAGTGATCCCCTCAGGTGAGAAAAGTAAATGCTGGTCCTCTCTGAGCTTTCACATGTGCTGGACACCATGCTAAGAATATCATATATGGAGTGTCCTTCTATATACATGTACATCACATAGCCAGAGTTTTCAACCTTCTCACCATGTCCCAGCAAAGAAATGGAAGAACTGGGGATGGAAACAGGTTGTTTCAACAGCTCTGGGAAGCAGGTGCTGTGGCTGCCACCTCCCCTGTGTTACAGAGGATGCTGAAGTTCAGAGAGGTTTGTACACTCATTCAAAGTCACACAGCTCTGAAGTGGTGGTTTCAAATGCAGGCGGTGTGTTGCCAAGTTCCTGCTCCTTTCACTCAATCCAGTGTCAGTCCTCCACTGTGCCTGGACCCTGTGCCGGGGACTCAGTGCTCCACAGAGGACACAGTGTTTTCCTCCAGCAGAAAGACAGCAGCAATCGAGAGCATGCCCATTTGCTGTTCCCGTGTGCCCACAGTGAGCTGTGGGAAGACGGTTCAAACTCGTCAGATCTAGAGTCCCCACAGCATCCTGCAAAGCAGAGACTGTCACAGCCTCCCTAAACCCCACCCCCATCATGGAGGAGGATCTGAAGCACACGGTGGCCATGCTTGGTCAGGTTCCCTCCACAAGCTCATCAGATTTCAGAACTCACCTCCAGCTGACTCACATAAGCAGGAGTACTGTAACCATGTTGCCGAGAGGAAATGGGGAGGCTCACGAAGACGATGCCACCTGCTCATGTCACAAGGCGGCTGGCTGCAGATCCCAGGCTATTCTTGGCTCATGCCCTACCAGTGAGAAGCCTGGGGGAGGAGCCGCCCACCCAGTTACTCCTTAGTCAGAGAACCACTGGCCCCCACACACAGAATAGTAACTAACTGAATCCCTCCTCCAACTTACAACACACACAGCTTCCCATACTTAACCCTGGCCCTGCCCCATAGCAATCTTCAACTCACATGTAAGGGACTGAGCTCAGAGAAGTTAAGCAACCTTCCCAAGGTGTCCCAGCAAAGAAGTGGAGGAATCAGACCCAGAAACAGGGTTACTCAAGCCTGTGGTCTAGCCATTGGATAACACTGCCTTCCTCTGCTATTCCTGGAGCTTGGAGACCATAAGATGGGGCTGCAAATCCTCTGCTCAGATTCAAAATCAGATTATAAAACAAGGTAGGAGAGGCCAGAGGTCGAGTGCTGTCCTGAGAGCATGAACAGTGGTGAGCTGGGGGCTCATGGTAGCACAGGCCAGCAGCTACAAAGAGGCAGTGTCCCCTGCCCAGGAAGCCCATGTTGAGTCACTTTGTAGTGTGGTGATATTGTTCCCCAAAATATTGTGTACCCTAATAAACTTATCTGGGGTCAGAGAACAGAACAGCCACTAGATACAGAGGCCAGAAAATGGTGGCACACACACCTTTAATCTTAGCATTCCAAAGGCAGAGATCCGTCTAGATCTCTGTGAGTTCAAAGCCACACTGGAAACAGCCAGGCATGGTGACTCACACCTTTAATCCCAGGAAGTGATGGCAGGAAGCAGAAAGGTATATAAGGCACGAGGACCAGGATCTAGAGCCTGGTTAAGCTTTTAGGCTTTTGAGCAGCAGTTCAGCTGAGATCCATTCAGATGAGGACTCAGAGGCTTCCAGTCTGTGGAAACAGGATCAGCTGAGGAATTGGTGAGGTGAGGTGGCTGTGGCTCGTTCTGCTTCTCTGATCTTCCAGCATTCACCCCAATACCTGGCTTCAGGTTTGTTTTTACTAATAAGACCTTCTAACAATTCGTGCTACATTGTAGCTGTGACCAGGACTGTCTGCTGGACAAAACCCACCAGAGGCAGCTGCAGCACAGCAGCTTCCCCACTGGGCAGGGCCCTGCTTCACCGTACCAAGCAGGAGATTGTCACCCACATCACTGTCCTACTTTTCACCGTCATGGCCGATGGCGCTATGATGGCCACCGTCTCGAAGGCTCCACAACAAGGCCTGGAGTGTTTCCTAGCTATGGTTTAGAAAGGAAGTGTTGGAAGGAGTGACCCACAGTCTTGGGGACACACAGATTGTGGACCTGGATGTCCATCCTGACATGGGGGAGTGTGGTGTGCATGGAAGTGAGGGTCACAGGAGACCCCCAGCTTCAGTCCAGGTGGTTAAAACCAAGCTGGATGTCAGATGCTGCCACCCTGGGGATTAGAGACACCAGCCAGAAAGGTGGTCTGTGGTCTGGCTAAACCTTTCTCCCCTTAAGTTATTTTACAAGTACTTGGTCACATCCACATAAAACTAACATAGGAAATTGGTAACAGGAGTGGGGTTGCTGAGAGTAAACCTGACCACGGGGTTCATAAGCCTTTGGAACTGGTTCTGGGAGGAATTTGGAACAGTTTGGAGACCCAGATTAGTGAAGTCCCAGATGCTATAAGCAGAACTTAGTGGATGGATGAGTCTGTTGGTGGCTCAGAAGACCAGAAGGCTGAGAGGGGTGGACCGTGAGTAGTGTGCCCTTGAGGTTTCAGATGGAAATGAATTAGACCAGAGGCCATTCATGTTACATTGTCTAACACTGTCTATGCCCTAAGATTTTACACGGGCTGAGTTTAAAGATGAAAGTTTTATTTGGTAGAGAAAGGTCAAGCCCAGGATTCTGACTTTGGTATGGTTGTTGCTGGCTAGCTCTAGACAAGTTTACAATGAGAATTAGGAACAAAAAGTAGAACAGTAATATGTGGGGAAAGTACAATCTTGTCAGAAAATAAATGCCTTAAAGTTGTGGACAGTAGAGCATGATTGTTAAAGATATTGGGTCCAAGTATGGTGGTGCACACTGGAGGCTGTAGCTGGAGAAGCTAGCCTGGGCTACCATAGAGATAAGCCATGAAAATAAGCCAAACATTTTTCCCAGGGACAGTAAAAATGATGTCTTGGGGACACCTCAGTAATCTGTGACACCAACTCGTTGCAGGCTGAGAAGGAATGGATAAAATGTGTAAGCTTGTTTAAGATATTTTCCTTGGAAAAGAACCCCACTGGGGCACTCAGCTTCTTCTGGATTCGTGTCCTGGTGCTCACTGCCTCTCTAGCCAGGCATTCAGAAGCTGCTTCAACCATGGCCCCAGAAGGCCCAGCTTCCGCTCAAGCTAGCAGCAGACCTTTGGTTTTGCAAGCATGCAACATGCAAGAGTTACTGAGTTGCTCCCACACAGATTTCAAAGGACAGCCAGAGGATGCAGGCAATGTATGAAAGATCAGACTCTCTGTGGGAATCATCCTAAGAGGAATTTGCATGAAGCGATGAGAATGGAATAAAAAACATGATAGAGATCCTAGGAAGTAGAAGATACCATGGAACATCTGAGGAAAACCTGAGGCAATAGCCGAAACCAGCTCAAAGGAGAATCCATGTAGCTGCACACGTGGATTTGCACGCAAACTTGTAAAGCTATAGGATAGGACTGACCAAGGCCTTAGGAATCACACCGTGCCACACCACTTTCCTTGGGTCTTTCCCGGCTGGATTTCAGTCTCATGTTGGTCCCATTCCTGCTTTCTGTGTCCCAGGTGCTTGCTTTTGTAATGTGACTGTGTCCTCCACGCCATTGGATATTGGAAGTATGGAACTTTCTCTTATACTTCATGGGGTCTTGTAACTGAGAGACGGCCTTGAAGCCAAGAGGAGGTTTTTGGACTTGAACTTGGGAACAGTGTTTGAAGTGTTTAGACTATGAGACAGACAGAAGGAATTTTCAGTTATAAGATGGACAGGAACCACAGGGAGGCAAAGGTGGGATGTTATGGTTTTAGATGTGTTCGAGAGTCAAGTTGACAAGGTGGCCTTGAAGTGGTTAATCTTGAATGTGAACTTGATTAGACTGAGAAGTGCTGAGGGGTTGAGTCACTGAGAGTATGCAAAGAGGATAAGCTAAGGGGGAGTGACTGAGAGGGATGGGTGGGAGCTTGGCTGGAATCAAAGAGTAAAGCCTACCAATGCAGCTTCTCTCTCTCTCTCTCTCTCTCTCTCTCTCTCTCTCTCTCTCTCTCTCTCCCCCCCCCCCACCTCATCTCTTTCTCTCCCTGCTTCCTGGACATCACGAGGTGAGCTGCTGTGCTCTACCACACCATCTTCACTATGATTGACAGAAGTCTGGAAAACCTAAGCTGGACCATAAGTCTTTCTTTCTCCTATGCTGTTTTGCTAGGGTACTTGGTCATCAGTGTAAAACTGGATCAGCCATTTGTCTGCAATGAGCCTCTCATCAATCCTTGAACCCTAGAGCACAGTTGTATTATGAGATGGACATGAGCCAACTCATCATGGGCTGTGATGGGAGCTCACACATGGCACAACACACAGCCAGACACACTGTACATGCCGAGTGCCCCAGAGCAGAGGGTGAGAATGTGCACAAAGGGCTGGGTCAGTAGACAGACTATGGGCAGGTGGAGAGAAGGGCCTTGAAAGCTGCAGAACATCAGGCAGAGACGCAGCAGTGAAGTCTGGCCTGTGGGCAGCTATGAATACAGCAGTGCAGGTGGAGATCAGGGACTGAGGATACAAACAAGAAGCGCCGCCCGCCCCCCCCCCCCAATCCAGCTCCATCTGACACCCTCCACAACCCACCTCTGAGCTTCAGCAGGAACAAGGACCCTTCTCCTCCCAGACATCCCTCCTGCCATACAGATGTGGGGTCCACACTGCCCCCACCCTGTCCTCTCCCCTTCCTGTGCTGACAGCCAGCACCTCTCTCTTCCCCAGACACTGAAAGGCCAGGCTGCGTTCTCTGTCATTTTCCTTTGAAAAACTGTAAAGAACCAAATGCTTATCATTCTGCCAGCCTTGATTCTCCGTGGAGTATTTTGTAAGAGGCAGAGAATAAGGAGCCAGGAGCAGGGCAGTGGGGGAGGGGGGTGTGGTGTGCTGGGGGCAAGCGGCCTTCTGGATGTCAGCCCCCAGTGTCCTGGGAGACCAGATTAAGGATGGCTGCCATCAGAGTCAGAGCTGTGCGGCCACAAAGCGCTTTCCTCTGACAGTTGGCTTCAGAGAGTTTGACAGACTCATTTTATAAGCGGATGCAGTGAAGGAGGGAGCCCAAACCAGGGCTATGAGAACTCAGTCAGCTCCATGACAGAGCTGCATTGCAATCAGACTCGGATGTTTAGGAAGACGACAGGGCCCTCCACTTCCCACAGGTGTGTCCCGCATTTGTGGGTTCTGAGAAGTAAGTGGGGGTGTTGGCCAGCAGAAGTGGAGGTGAAGGGCCTGGGCCCCTGTCCTGCCCTTCCTCCCCTGGAGTCCCCAAGGGAAGGTGACCATGGAGAGCCCTGAGGCCTGTCCAGCTGCCTACGGTCCCCACTACCCATCTCTGGGCCACAGGGGACATCTGTGACTGCTGAGTGCCCCCAGCTCCAGCCCTGCTTCTCTGGCCACATCTCATCCTTCTCCTCAACCATCCATGGCTCCCCAGCACCAGGCTGATAAAATTCAGACTGAGGTCTGCTGTGTTATGGCACCACCCACCATCCCTGCCCTGCCTCCCTCCATTGGGCTCCACAGTCCTCAGGCTTCAGGGACAGCCAGATCACCCTCAGCCAGACAATCCCAGCTCTCCCACACAGTCCTGCTCTTCCTGCCATCCCCTCTCCTGGAATGCCACCCCCAGCCCTGGAGTTCAAGTTCCCCCCAGGCTCAACTCAGGCTTCACCTTCTCCCTAAGCACCGTGAATCTCTTGGTGCAACTTGGCTTTCCCCACTCCTGTCCCTGTGGACACAGCAGTGTCCTCCTATAGAGAAAGCCCCATCTCTCCACCAGGCCACCAGCTATTTAGAGTAACAGGTGAGTGAACTCTGATGCCTTGTGTGGTGTGTGCACACAGACACTCAAATGAGACCAGACGATAGATGAGTGGGTGGGGGAATGACTGTCATAGTCTCTGTTTCCTTAGGACCTGCTGTGTGTGCCAAGCACCCAGTGGAGCATTTGCTAGGTACCATTTCATTAAATGCTCTAGCAAACTGCAGATAGGGGAACAGGTCCTGGAAGCCTAGGTCCCTAGCCTCATGTTACCACTGAGGAAGCTGAGCCACACACACCTCTCCCCCAGAACCCTCCTTACCTCCTTCTCTGTTTCCCCATCCCTTCGAAGCCAAGCCCACACATGCCCAGGATGTGCCAGCTGATCCCATCACTGGGAATTGCTAGGGCCAGTGAACAGGGAGGTGTAGCCACAAACAGCAGGGAGGGCCCACCCTAGAGTGCATTCCTGGGGAAGCCTCTGTACCTGCAGGAGGCCCATCCAGCCCTAACTCTCTTTCATCCAAGGATACCTCCTGGATACTCTCAGAGGCCGGCCATTTGCTGGTCCTAAGGATGAGGCTTAGCTGCCAGAGAGGGTCAGGCTGTGCAGTGAGGGACATATGTGTTTCTGATGGTCAGGGGCTGAGTGCCCATTCAGATCTGAGTGTCAGGGGAGGAAGGGCCGATCTCAGAACTTTCCCTTCAGGAGCAAGAAGGCTAAGACAGGAGACGAATCTGCCTCTCAGACAGAGAGAAATCTGCTCAATTATTCTTTGTTGCATTTTGTTCAAATGTGCGTGTGAACCCAGCTGCCTGCAAGCCTCAGATTACAAGACAGAAAACCCAACAAGAGACAAGAGAATGGAAACAGTCTGAAAGCCCCCCTTAAACAGGAAGCTCTGAGAGGCAAACAGAGCCAAGCTTGGGACAAAAGGGGCCCCTGGCACCGACCACACCGAGGCTGGCCCAGCACTGACGCCAGGCTCCAGCCATGCTGCGCCCAGCACATGCTGCCTGCCAGCCCAGCTGTCCTAGAGACCCCAGTCCAGGGAGAGTCCCAGACCAGATCCAGGACTCCACTGTGCCCCAAGAGTCACCCACTTGTGCAGAAAGAGGTGCCCAGAGCATCTAAGGTGGTGGAAGTGTTGTGGAGGGCGGGGAGTGGAGCAGGAGGATGGAAGAGATCCCAGACATCCTGCAGCCTGGCAGGGGCACCTCCACAAAGGTGTCGATGAACAACTCAGCCCCCTCCTTTCAGAACCATTCCCCACCTCACCCCCGGCTCCTACAGCTTCTCTAGGAAGGGAAGATCTGCTCACCGCAGCTAACTGCATGTAGAGAAAGGCTATAGGGAACGGGGCTTCTCGGAGGGGCCTCCAGTCAAGGCCAGGGAAGGAAGGGCAGAGACTGGGAAGAGGTCTCTACCCAGTACCCAGCTTGGGGTTATGAGTGTTAGCGTGTGTGTACTTGTGCGTGTGTATATGTATGTGCATGGACATGTGTGTCTTAGGCCTCAGAGCCTCAGAAATGAGACACAGTGTGAGATAACTGGACACAACTTTCAAAATCTGGTACAAGAGCCTATGCCAGAAGACCCTGGAGCTGGCACAGGCCCTAGTTTAGCTTTGAGTGGACATGTAAACAGCATACTGCACACCACTCACAACCACACACTTACGTGTGTCATGCACACCATATAGCACAACACACTCCGCAGTCCCTACACAGCACAGAACACCATCCAACACATGGCACATGCAGCACCCCCAACACACACACACACACACACACACACACACACACACACACACACGTAGCTAGAGTTTTTCTCTCCGGGTCCCACCAAGCCCTGGCAGTCCCATAGCCCACTTATAAAATAAACATACAGACGCTTATATTATTTAAACTGCTCGGCCATTAGCTCAGGCCTACCACTGTCTAGCTCTTACTCTTATACCCAGCCCATTTCTGTTAATCTATATGTCGCCACGTGTTCCGTGGCTTTACCTGCTGCCTTTACATGATGCTCCCTGGATGGCAGGCTGGCGTCTCCCCTTCTCCACCTTCCTGTTCTCTCAATTCTCCTCTCTGCTAGTCCCGCCTATACTTTCTGCCTGGCTATTGGCCAATCAGTGTTTTACTTATCAATCAATCATCCACAGTGTGTGCGCGCGCACACACACACACACACACACACACACACTCACTCACTCACTCACACTACACCCTAACTACAGCAATGAGTTTTAGGCCAGAGACTGGATCTTCCTCCACAGAAGCCACTCAGTCCCACCCAGCCCAGGTTCAAGTCCTACAGTGCCCACAGACAAATTGCTGAGTCTCTGACTGCAGCATGGTCCCTTGAGAGAGGGGAATCTGCCTCTGGATAGAGTTGGGTGGGGTAAAGTGGTACTGCACCCAGGGGAAGTATTTGAGAGTGCATGCCTGTGGGCTGCTGCCAGTCCTATCATTCTGCACTGTTTCCTGGAGCTTGGAAGCTCATCCACAGGGGCCCACCCAGCTCACAGGTGCAGTTCCTGTCTCAGCAGGCAGCTTGGCCATCAGCTCTTTACCTTAATGGAGATCTATAAAACTGGTAACTACAGAGCTTGGCTGATCTCTGGAGCAGGGGGTCGGCTGGGAAGCCTGTCCTCCTATAGATCCCTGTCCCTCCCTGTCAACCCCAAGTATCTCAATCTGTCTTTCCATAGGCTCTGAGAATGGGGAGAGGGAGGACTCCCATAGTTGCAGACTGGGAACAGAGAGTTCTGGGTTTGATTCTATGGGTCTCTTTCTTTTCCTGAAGATGAGGACCTCGGGAGAACCTATGACTTGGGAGATGAAGATTTCCCCGCAGAGACTCCTGGGGATTTTGATAAGACAGGTGCAGAACAGGACGTGTATTGTTCAGTACGTGTTTAGGATCATGGGACCCAGACAGGGACAAACACCACTCAGTGAGCTGTGATTCACAGAGTCATCTAGAGGGTCTGGGCACTGGCCTCTGCCCCTTTAAGCCCCAGGTTGCTCCTGCGGGCAGTGGCAATGAGTTGTCCTGCATTAGCCCCGTGAGGGCAGGGCTAGTCTTACTGGGTGCTTTTCCATCTTCCCAGGGGAGAGGTCACCTAGGCAGAGGCTATGTGCCTCCCCTGACCTGAGGGTCGTGAGCCAGGGCCCCCAGATTCCTCACACCCGTGCACCTCAGCTGGGAGACAAAGCCAGGCTGTAGCTGTACTGCAGAGAGGGAGCCACCACACTGTAACTGGACCCTGGCCCTGCAGCTCCCCTCACTTCTCTGTAAAGGGGGAGGAGGATTCAGAGCTCCAACGTGACTGAGGGATTTCTTCATGCTGTTCCTTATGCCTCATAACAGCCCTACAGGGGGATATCGTCAGTCCTATTTTACAGGTAAGAAAACTGAGGCACACATAAAAAATACTATACCCAGAGTCAACTAGAAAACAGTGGAGACAGAATTTGACCCTGGAGATCCTGCTTTATGGGTGTCCCTGGGCAGATCCCCTAAAGTCATGGAAAGTGCCACACTGTCACCTGCTTTAAGAGAAAGAAAAGGAACCTGGCAGGCCAGACTGAGCTGTGTGATCTGTTAGATACCTTCTTCTGGGGTCAGTGCTGTCTTTGGAAGGAGCTGAGGTCAGAGTCCTGGAGCTGTGGAGCCTGGATTGAACAGGGCAGACCTCCTGCGCCGAGTGGACCCGGCATGGAGGGTGGAAAGGGTGTGCTGCACGGAGCCTCTGAGTTGGGAAACATGCTGGGGAAGCTGTGTGAGGGTCCAGCCCAGGGCTCACTGGGAACACAAATGGATCCTGCAGAGCAACGGTTCTCAACCTGTGGGTCATGATTGTTTTGGGGGTGGAACCACCCTTTCACTGGGGCTGCCTAAGACCATCGGAAAACACAGATTTACGTTACGATTCATAACAGTAGCAAAATTACAGTTATGAAGTAGCAAGAAAAATAATGTTGTGGCTGGGGGTCACCACACCATGAGGAGCTGTATTAAAGGGTCTCGGCACTGGGAGGGTTAAGAACCACTGCTCCAGAGTCACTCGTGTGACTAAAATGTGCAGCCCAGGAAGCCTGTCTGTCATCGCCTCTGCTGGCTCCTGCGCCTCTCGTTAAGAAGCCGTGTGTTTTCTCACAGTTCAGTGTCACTGTGTTATTTCCTCAGCGTCTCAGTTCCTGTAATCAGGGGTGAGCTGTGGAGACTTCTCCACAGTTCACGTGGGTCTATCGACCCATCCGCCCTCACTATTTAGCTGGTCATTCTTTCCATGGACTTCCATCGATCTCCACACGGACCTTTCTCCCCACACGCTGTGTGCTGAGAGTCCTACTCCTCAGGAATGAGAACCAGGTTAGCGATCTCCATCCTGGCATCTCTGACAACAGCATCAGTCCCACCCCAGAGACATCTGTGTACTTGCCTTTGGTCCTCCCTGGGGACACCTGTGCACATCCTCCTGGCCCTCGCTGAGGGTGCGTGAACTGGCCTGTGAGAAGCCCTCCCAGCACACACAGCAGCAGCTTTGCAGACACTGTTCCATCCCGCATAGGCAATGAGCCCCATGCCTGGTGTCCGACTCTTCCTTATCTCCCTTGCTCACATCATTGTCAGCAAGCATTGCTGAGCACCACGGTCCGTGCTCACAGAATGTCCTGGTCATATCCCTCCCTTCCTGACCCTTCTGTGGCTTCTCCTTGACCCACGATCTCATGCAGCGTTCTCTCCATGACCACAGACCAGTGTGAGACATCCTTTGTCCACCTCTGCCCGTTCTCCATCCCCCAGTTCCTCTGCTTCCTTCCGATTTTCCCTTCGATCTTACCAAGATCCCCCCTGCTTCAGAGTTTTGTGTGTACAGTTCCATAGCACTAAAATACCTTCTTTCCACTCAGAGGCTCCCTCTTCCCCTTAAATGTGAGCCCCCCAACTTCATCCACTCACACCTCCCCAACTGTACTCCTCTGTTACAGTTGGAACCTGTGTCTCACACAGACTCCTCCTGTTCTGGATACTCGTCCCCCAGCTGGTGGCGTTGTTCCAGGGACTGTGAAGCCTTCAGGAGGTGGGATCCACCTGGAAAAAAGTGAGTCCCTAGAGGTAGGACTATGATGGCTACAGTCCAGCTTCAAGCTGTAGCCATTCTCGGCTTCCTAGCCCACCCAGATGTGATGGACACCCAGCTGAGCACCCAGCACATGCCCCCACTGCCAACCAGCACCAAGTCCTGAAGGGAGCTCCAGGGACAAGGTTTTTCATGCTGGGTGCATTTCAAGTGTTGCAACTGCCTTTGAGTCCGCCATGTCACCCCTCACCAGTGCTCTGTAAATCAACCCAAAGAACTCACTGGTTCTCTGAGTTGGATTGTGACGGAATCCTACTTTGGACTGCCACTGGTGTCCTATCTGTGGGGAACAGATATTTGATTGCACCCCCTATAAAAAGTTGACACAGCGCAGCCAGACCGAGAGTTCTCAAAAGAGGAACACAGGTGGCCAGTAAATACTTTAAAAAGTGTTAAATATCAAAAGCATTCAAATGGAAACTGCACTGAGCTCCTACCTCACCCCTGTCAGAGTGGTTATCAAGAAAATGAAGGATAGAAAATGCTGGCAAGGGTGTGGAGAAAGAGGAACTCATGGGGCTGAAAAGAGAGGTCAGAGTGTCAAGTGCATGAAGACCCGAGTTTGGCCCCCCAGCACCTACACAAAAACTGGGCCCAGAGGGATGGAGAGAGGGCTTGGTGGTTGCTGTTCTTGCAGAGCCCCTGGGTCTGGTTCCCCGCACCCACAATAGGTGGCCCAAACCATATATAACCCTAGTTCCAGGGGAGCTAATGCCTTCTTCTGGTTTCTGCAGACACCTGCACGTGTGTGGTGCACATGCATAACCTAGGTCCACACATGTACACATAATACAATGACATAATCTTTAAAGGAAAAACCGGGTGCAGCAGCAGCACATACTTGTATGTAACCCCAGGGCTGGGGACGGGGAAGCAGCAGAGACCAGAGGTGGTGTGAGCTTCGGGTTCAGGGAGAGATGCCAGCAGACACACACCCAAAAAACAAACAAGCAAACAAAAAACCAACAACAACAACAAAAAAAGACTGAAGGTTGAGAGCAATAGAGGGAGACACATGACATCAACATTTGTCCTCTACATACGTGAGCACACATGTGCACCCACACACATGTGCACATACACATGTGCATACATACACACAGACATACAGAGGGAGCCTCATTCATTCTTTTGAATGAGTTTACATTCCCACCCAGAGGAACCCTTATTCACCATTGGTGGATGTGTAAACTAGGGCAGACATGGAAACACATATGGAAGTCTCTCAGAAAGCTAAAAGTGAAACTATAGTCCGACCCACTTCGGGCATGTGCCCAAGGTACACTGTATCCTCCCGCAGAGACATTTGCTCATTTGTGTCTTTTGCTTCCCGAGTCACAGTAGCAAAGAAACAGACTCGGTCTAGATGTCCATCCACAGACAAACGGGCAATGGAGACGTGATGCACGTACAAAAGGGAATGTTATTCATCCGTAAGGAGAACTGAATTTTTCAGGAAAGCGGATGGAAGTGGAAAGCATAATATGAAGCGAGATACCCCAGACTCAGAAAGACAAACGCTGCCCATTCTCTCTCACAGGCGGATCCTAAGTTCTAATTTTTATATACACATTCCTTTACGGGAGTGAGAAAATATAAGTGCCAGGAAACTAGAGAGGGTCCCACGAGAGAAGGAAAAAATGAGGCTTTAGGAGAGAACAGTAGGGAGAGTAATAGAAACATGAATACGAACATGAGATGGGGAATACCATGGAAGGTTTAGTGGGGAGAGGGGGTGAAGAGATGAAGGACAGGAAAAGGGGGAGAGTCAACTAAAACCAAGAGGCTATGCAATTCCACGAGAGACCCACTCTACATGAACTAAGATGGAAGTTCATGGGTGGGGGGTGTGAGCAGAAGGATGAGCTAGGGGTGTGGTCAGGGGCAGATTAGGAAGAGGAACACCCGAGGCTCCACTGAGTGCTGCCCAGGGTGGAGTCACACTGGGAACTGTGGTCACAAAACACCTTACAGTACGTGGCTAGCAGCAATAGGAGCCCCGTACTGATGGCTCTGGAGGTCGGGCAGCACTGGTGTCTACAAGGGCGTGATCTTCAGGTGACACTGTCCTGCTGTGTTCTCATAGGGCAGAAGGGGACACAGCCCTCACCCCTCACAGGCCAAATGTCAGCATGAGTGGGGTGCACACACTGAGGTGAGGTTGGCATTCAGCAGCCAAGCCTGAGAAGTGGGGTCCATTTCATCTTTCAGGGGTCTGCAAGCTGGCGACCAGGGTGGCCCAGCCTTAGTCAAGCCCCAAAGTTAAACCGAATAGCAATGACTGGGAAAGGGGATGTGGGCAAATAGGATGTGGGATTAAGGGAGGACTGCCGTCCTGTGAAAGGTTGAGGACATGGAAGATCATGGTCTCCATTTCACAGATGAGGAAACTGAGCCCTCCCCCCCCCCCCCGGGATAGAACAGTAATCAGCCTGGGCTACTGTGCTCCGAGCCCTTGCTCTAACCACTGGGCCACAGAACCTTAGCCCCCAGACCTAGTTCAGAGGGGTAATAGGACTCAGAGTCTCAGGGCAGGCTGGTGTTCGGACCAAACACCTGGAAGCATGAGTATGTCCAGGGTGTGTAGGCTGAATTGGGGGCCCATCTGGAAGCTTCCAGTCCACACAACCAAAGCCAGTGCCAGTAAATTACTCTAGATAATGAGTGTGTTTGCTCAGGAAATCGAGGAGGCAGAGACAGTTGCCAGAGTCATTAAACACGAGGGTGGACGTGCCAGGCCTTGCAATGCCGCCAAGCTGCTCATCAGGGCGGCCCCTCCCCTAGGCTCTATCTGCAGAGCTGAGCAACTGAGTGACAGAAAATCAAAGAAACACCGGAAGAAAGGAGTGGGGCCCGAGAAGCCACCTGATACACGTGTTAGTTTACAGAGAAGGAAATCAAGGCCCAGAGAAGGTGACAGACCTGCCCAAGAACACACAGCAAGTGAGAGACCAAGATAGGTCAGGGTGTCTTCGACACATCTTAGTACAGTTGAGATATCATGGGAGGAGGACAGATCTGTCAGGTTAGAAACGGGGAGACTGAGGCTCAGAGGGGTAGGTAACTTGCCCAAGGACTCCCAGTAGGGTTAGCGGTGACTATATCTTTGAGCTCAGGAGCTTTTACCTGTGTTCTCCTGCCTTTCTCTCCTCAGCTTCCGGGTCAGAATCAATACGGGAGGTGCAGGAGTGATGGAGAGGTGGTGCCCAGGGGAAAGGGAGGCATTCCGGGTAGGGAAAAGGATGAGCAGGGCACAGAGTGGGGCCCCGCCTCAGACCTCTCAGCCAATCCTGTTTGTGACAAATGACGAAGTCCCCTCTCACTGCTCCCACCTGCTGGGAGAGACCCGACTCCTGCAGATGAGTGGTGGGAGGCGGGATCGACCCTGGGTACCTCCCGTTAATCAACCAGCTCTGAGCCCGCCCCATTCCACAGACGGATCCCACTAACAGCTCCTCCACTCAGACCTGGGACGCACCAGAGGGTCCCCGGAGGGACAGAGAAATGAGGGGAGTTTGGCCAGGGTATTGGTTGCCTCTCTCCCAGCAGGAACTGTCACCTACTACTGTCACCATCTATGGGAAGGTCCGCCTTCTGTGGACCTCTCTCTCCTTGGGGAGGCACACTTGTCTCTTCAGATTTTGTCAGCTTCTCACTGCCCTCAGCCTCTCCCGGCTACGGGCGGACATAATGAGCCTCTGAAACCTGCCCTGGAACACCTCCCCTACAATAACCCCTTCTTAGCGCCCTCTCTTTTTTTTCCTCAGTCACTGTCTAAAAGGTAACCTAAGGAAGTGAAGTTACTTAAGGAAGGGATCAAGTCCATGGGTTTATTGTGGCTCACAGTTCAAGGTCACAGTTTGAGGTCACAATCCATCGTGAAAGGGAAGTTGAGGAACCCGGGGCAGCTGGTCACATTACAGCCACAATCAAGAAGCAGCGAGCGAGGAATGCTGGTACTCAGCTCTCTTTCTCCTTTTTACACAGTCTAGGACCCCAGTCCAGGGAACGGTGCTCCCACCTTAATGAAGATAATGCCTCACAAGCATGCCCAGGAGCCTGGCTAGTGCTTTACAAGTTGAAAATTGAGATTAACCATCACATCTTTGTAAATTTCCATAGCTCACCTCGAGTTTCTAGGCTTCTTTCTTAGGGGGATGCACAGAGCTCACCAGATAAATGGCAGATGTCGCTTGATCTAACAAGTCAGATGACAGGAACCGAGTCACAGGCTCTCCTGTGTTCTACTCTGCATTCTGTGATACCTGTTTCAACCTCAGATACCCAGAGCAGCAACATCTTCCACACCTACCTCTCTGTGACACTCAGTGACCCACACTGTCCAAGTCCCACCTCACCACATTCCACAGCCTTTCTGGAGGCTGGAAGTAAAGTATGGCCCTGGGTATCGACGATCCCATGGCTCCACACTTCATCCCTAGGTGTTGATCCCATGGCTCCACATCTCATCAAAATGGCTTAAGGACAGGCCAGACTCAACTAGCCATACCCCGGGGTCACACTGCTCAGGCCATCAGGATGTACTGTGGACCACGGTAGGCTCCCTGGCCCAGACCATGTGGCTGAGAATGGGAAAAGGGTACTGGAAGGCTAGAGATCTGGAAGGGTTGGCATGGCAGTCAGGGGCTGTGGCAGTGGTACCAGGGAACACCAGCGGGGCTGGGGCTGGGTGGGCTGGGCACTGAGCAACTGAGAAGGACTTGGCAGTGAACTGTAGGTACCACCTCCCAGCTCTAAGGGCCAAGAGAAGGAGATGAATTCGAGTTGGTACCTTAACCCACATTGTTCAGGACCTACCTCAGGCCTTCCCAGCCCCTGTTGCTGTATAAACAGCAGCTGCAAGATGGCACACAGCCACAGTCCAGCAGCCACCCACACCACAGGCCCAGCCAGCCGAGGAGACCAGGCCACAGATGGAATAAAAATGAAACACAGATGGTCTCAAGATTGAGAATGAATCTCTTGAGGAGAAAGGCCAGTAGTTGTGTAGAGGAGAGGCTTGGACCTGGGTCCAAATCCAGACCACATCACGCTCATGGAAGGCAGTCCAGGCAAATTCCTGGTCTCTATGAGCCTGAAGTTTCTCGTTTGTGCAAAGGGATTTGACAAGATAAATCCCAGGAACCATGAGATCAGGTGATAGCTCAAAGACTGATCCCAAGGCTGGAAAGAAGCCTCCTGCCCCAGGCTAGCACCCAACCCTTGCTCACAAGGAAGCAGGCACTTCAGGGGACTAATCAGGTACTGGAAACAAGAGATTGAACCCCACATGTTCACTGATCGGATCTGTGCAAAGCACCAGAGGATCTGATCAATAAGTGTCCTGAGAGGCAGCCCTACCCTCGGGACTGTCAATCCCTCTGTTGGCTGCTGAGTCAATCCCCTACCCAGCCTGCCCACCACACTCGCATGGGAAATGACCCTGGTGCTCAGGAAGGCTGTGAAAGTCAGGCACCCCATGGTTCTCAGAAAGCCCTCACCCACCCTTGGTCTTGAACACAGCTCAGAAGCACCAAGCAGCACTAGGCATGCCAGGTGTTCGAGCCCCTCTTGGGCTGTCTGATGGCCCCGTATCTGGTCAGGTCTGTGGACAACAGCCAACTGCCATGTTACTTTGGAGCCTGGAGCTCTGAAAAGACATCGCTGCAGCATAGCAGGACACTGAGCAATCTCATGTCTGCTGTGCTCACAGGAGAGTGCTGTGAGACAGGCAACGACGGCAGTGGGGTCACCACTGGATGGCCACTGCCCTCCTGCCACTGTGGCCCAAGGGAGTACAAGCAGGGCTTCTGCCTGAATGCCCAAGAATGACAGTGGCACCTGCCAGCAGGGGTTTCCTGCTCCTAGCAGGAGGGGGACCCACCTTCCTTGGTGTCTTCTATAATGTGTGCTGCTTCCTAGGTGTGGAGGTTTGAATCGGTATGACCCCCACAGACTCCTGTGATTGAATGCTTGACCCCTAGGCAGTGTGGCACTATTAGGAGGTGTGGCCTTGTTGGAATAGGTGTAGTCTTGTTGGAGGAAGTGTGTCACTGTGGAGGCAGGATTTGAGGTCTCCTCTGCTCAAGCTACACCCAGTGCGGCACACAGTTCTCTTCCTGCTGCCTGCAGATCAAGATGTAGGACTCTCAGCTCCTTCTCCAGCCTATGTCTGCCTGCACACCACCACCTTTCCAGTCATGATGATAATGGACTAAACCTCTGAAACTGTAAGCCAGCCCCAATTAAACGTTTTCCTTCTTTATAAGAGTTACCGTGGTCACGGGGTCTCTTCACAGCAGTAGAACCCTAACTAAGGCACTAGGGATGAGGAACACTCAGGCCTGATTCCTCTACTATCAACTCACTGCTTGTGAAGTGTTCTGAGTCTACCTGAGGAGTAGGGGACGGGTGCTATGTAGGTTTCCTTGCTCTGATGTCTTAACAGGTCTACTTTGGGCATCAGGAGCACAGCAGGGTCATGCCCCGCCACTCTGACATTTCCCGTGGCTGAGTAGGGACAAGTGCTTTGGACACAGAAAAGCCGTGGGAATTGCACGCTAAGCCCCTCAAGGAATTCTCTCCATCCACCCTCCACCTCTGCTGCCTCTGTCTTCTTCCACAAAGGGGCCTCGTTCCCTCCCGACCACCCCAGAGACAAAGAAGCTGGTCTCCAACAGCAGCTTTCTGCTCAAGAGCCCAAAGCCGAGGGTTTCTATTAGCTTCAGCAATTGAGGAAGAACTGTGTTTGACTCATCGCTGAACCTATCCATGCATCCCAGGATGTTAATGCAGTGCTCTGATTGGCCAAGCCTGGACCTACTGGCTAGGGAAAGAGAGGTTAATGAACTAAGTTCCCAGAATCAAAGAGCTTTAGAGAGTCATCACAAAGGTGAAAATGCCATCAGTAAAAAGGAGTGGGTGGTCTTAAAGGTTTGTTTTATTTGTGTGTGTGAGTCTGCATGCGTGTGTGCAGATGCCCACAGCAGTCGGTAGAGGACCTTTGACACACACACAGCTGGAGTTACAGGCATGCAGAGTGAGCTGCCTGATGTGGGTGCTGGGACCCAAACCTAGGCTGCAAACTCTCTTGACGAATGAGAAATCTTTCTAGCCTTGAGTTTTTGTTTGGTTGGTTCTGGTTTTGGTTTTGAAAATAACATATTTTCCAGTGGGGCTGATTGGAGGGCTGAGCACTTGTTGCTCTTGCAAAAGACCCAGGATATGGTTCCTAGCACCCACACAGTGGCTTACAACCACCTGCAACTCCGGCTCTGGGGAATCCCATGCCTTCTTCTGACCTCGACTGACACCACGCACACACTGGGCACACGTGTGGTAGACATATATGCAGGCAAGATGCCCATCCACTAAAATAAAATGGATCTCAAAAACACCCCAAAACTTGGAAGTAAGCAAGCCTTTGGCTGCCACCTCCAGGCTGGTGCTCACAAGGTCTGTGCCATCTCATTGTGCCCTATCGGTCCTCAAAGAATCAGCCCAAGTTGAATGACGCCCTGCAAACTCCCCTCTTTGGCTCCCTCAGACTCTGCCCTGGTATGTACCACACCTACCACCGTCACAGACCTAATCCACTGGCGCCAGCCAGCCTGTTTCTCCAAAAGGCTGTGTGTGAAGTGCATCCACCTGGTGCTGGCGGGGAGCGGGGAGCAGGGTGGGTGCTGAAAAGCAGTCTTCAGAGCATCTACCCCTGGGGCTCCCCTGCCAGTCTGGATTGGACCTGATCAGTTAGCACAGAGGAAAGAAGTTGGCTAAACAGGGGTGGGGCTGAACCAACCAGTGACCCACAGGGGACCTCTGCCAATTCTGCATGTACAACAGTTCAGGGTCACCAGGAGCTGTCAGAAGTCATGGCCACACACACACACACACACACACACACACAGCTTTGGTAAGGAGACATTCTTTCCCATCCCTTTCATGAGGGCTTTTGTGCAGTATAGGATCTGCAGCCCGTGTCTGCCCCACCTTCTGTGGCTGCCAACAAGGTCAGTCTGCAAACCTTCATCCCTGAAGTTCTGTGTCTGGGAACAGGTTTGAGGAAACACTGGGGCACAAATGGGGATCTTACGGCAAGAGTTTCACAGAGAGATAAATGAAGCAACCTAGGCCAGGTGGTGGTGGCACATGCTTTTAATCCCAGCACTCGGGAGGCTGAGGCAGGCAGATCTCTGTGAGTTCGAGGCCAGTCTGGTCCAAAAAGTGAGTTCCAGGACAGGCAGGGATACACAGAGAAACACTGTCTCAAAAAACAAAAAAAGAAACAAACAAACAAAAAAAGCAACCTAAATATCCTGTAGTAGAAGAGAGGGAGGAAAGAGGGGAGGAGGGAGGGAGAGAGAGAAGCAACTGAATGTGACAACCTTGTAAACAACAACGTGCTGGCTCTGCACACACCACAAAGACGGCAATTTTAGATAAGAGTCCGTGTGGAAGCTTGACCTGACCGCACTCACCTGCAATCCCAGCACCTGGGAGGTCAGAAGTTCAAGGCCATCCTCAGCTACATAGTGATTTTGAGGTCAGCCTGGAAAACAAAACTCAGACTTAAAAGTGTTTTTAAGTGGTTGGTATGTAAAATGAATAAAAATTTTCTTAATAAAGAAGAAAAAAAGGAATAGTAAAAAGTTAGAAAAATGTTTTTAAATA
>CABHPQ010132218.1:15963-38784 GCA_902168405.1 Peromyscus aztecus | reverse complement strand
ACACACACACACACACACACACACACACACACACACACACACACACATACCTGAGGGGGTGTGAAAGAAGTTGTTACCCTTGAACTTGATCATACACCAAAAATCTCTCAAACTCTCTAGCAACCACCTTTGGATCAACTTGAATGTCTACCTCTGTGGTCACATCTGTGGTCCTGAGCTTCAGCTGTTCAATTCCAGGCAAGAACTAGCTAAATGCCCACCCTTCTGCTCACTATAGGATGCTAGGTGAGTTTTATTATACAAAAAGCAAAATTGTATGAGTATGTCCTGGGCGGGGGGAGGAGAAATGATTAGAAAAGGAGGCATAATATTACACACACATCTGTTTCTGTGAAGTGGCTTCATACCTGCTTAAAAACTAGAGAGCATAATAAAATATCACAACTGCCAGCCAAGCTACCACAAAATGATAAAGCCATTCCATCGATTTTGAACTCACACAGGTAATGTAAAGAGGAAACTATTCTATTGCCTTACATCTGAGGCCAGCAAGTTGATTCAGAATCTGCTTTTGAGTGCATCACCTCCATGTTGCAGACCTTACTTGATTAAAGCACGTCATCCTATGAACCTCTCCGGCAAACCCTCCCAGCTTTCAACTACCGTCCTAACTCACTGGGTCAGTCCCAAAGCTAGGGGACATCAGCAACGTGACTGCTCTCCTAAGAGTACTGTTCAGCACTTCGGCTAAATTTCTCAAGGGATCACTTCATCCAATAATACTTCTTAAAGAGGAAGTCAAATAAGGACAGAATTGTATGTCAAGAGAGCATTGGACCACATATGTGGTTATTGGCCTATTCTAGCTTACCTATCTTCAGAAAGTCCAGTCTCTGCTGATGAAAACAGTGAATGAATAGTCAATCTCTACGGAAGGAGTTAAATGCTTCTTAGTACGCTATCATTCAGGCTTCTGAGAAACATGCTGTCATTACACCTCTCCTAAGAGAAGAAAAATGTGCTAGCCAGGAAGATTTTATATAACAGAATTAGTCTTACTAATTTAGCCATGTTGCTTATTTGATTTCTCTCCTCAGATGACAGGGAGCTAACAGAGCATACACATTGACGACACCTGCCAGAAACTGAAGCCCTCAGATATAACCAGTAGAGAGAGCCAAGCAAGCAAAATTACTCATATCTAAGGCTTTAAATGGTGTGGTGAACAAAGAAGCTTACAGGCTGGGCTTTAAGAGACTCCAAGGAAATGCTTGCACTGTGATGTGAAAATCAATGCATTACTATGAGCCTCAGATAAACCACATATGTTTCGTTGGATTGAGATCCTGAGTTGAGACTTACACATTTGTACATTAAAATCCTGAGGACTTCCAAGAAGTTAATTAACCAAACACAACTTAATTAACCTCCCATCTTCTCCTCCCAAAATAAAGATATGAAGATTTTCTTAATAAAATATTCTGGGAATTAAAAATAGATAATGTTATGTTAAGTTCTAAGATCTTTTCTGTCATATGAGCATTCAATTATTCTTATTATTGTCATTATTAGTATTAGCTATATCCATGAGACTCAGGGCTTAATATATCAAACTTCATTAAAAAGTAGAACTTTTGATAAAGCTGTCTGAGTTTCGCCCTTAAACTTCTGATAGCCAGAAGATGTTTTTTGTAAAGTACACCTCATTTATCACAGCTCACATGTGGAGCTCTTTCTTTAAATCATCATTCACCAACTATGTTACATTCATCAATGGATTTTTAAGAGCTACAACTAAATTATCTCTAATAAATTAGGCACATTTGAGAAGTTTTGAGTCTGGGGAATCCAGAAATCATGTGACACACATTTCTGTTGACAACATGAAAAGGAATTACATGCTATAGGGATATACTTTGTCATGCTTAGTCTCTAGAGAGTGTTTGAAATATTTTCTAAAATATTGCTGTGAACTTTGAGAGTTACTGATATTTGAAGCTGTCTAGAAATATATGCCTTTTATTGGAAAAAGCCTTTAATTCCTGGTGTAAATGATGAAATATTAATACTGAAGTAGAAACAAGAAGACGAGGAGTTTATTGGATGTTGGGGGGATTTTTAAACGTTCAGCATGGAAAATGGTATCACTGTCAAAGTAGTGCTTTTGTGAAGATGTTTAAGAGTTCTGAGCATGATGCTCTGTGACTGGCCATTTTTAAAGGGTAAGCCTAGATAGGATGGACAACATGCATGGAAAGAGAACGGAAGTCAAAGCAAAACTAGAGGGTTAGAAAAATACCACAAGGGCCGGGCGGTGGTGGCGCATGCCTTTAATCCCAGCACTCGGGAGGCAGAGGCAGGCGGATCTCTGTGAGTTCAAGGCCAGCCTGGCCTACACAGCGAGATCCAGGAAAGGCGCAAAGCTACACAGAGAAACCCTGTCTCGGAAAAAAAAAAAAAGAAAGAAAGAAAAATACCACAGGCTATAAAAGAGAAGGTGCTGGGCTAGTCGGCTATCTAAGGCAGTATGGGGGTATAAGACATACTTGGTTTCTGGATACATTTCAATGTATAGCACAATAATAAGAGCTTCTTTTTAGAAGTTGCCATCTAGCTTTTTGTTAAAGTTAACATTTCAAAATATTTTAAAATAAATCTTTGATAAATCTGACCCTATTGTTTATTCCAAATTCTCACAGGGCTGAGGTGATAACTGTCTTAACATTAGTGTGTACCCAGCATCAGGGAAATCCTCTTTCCATGAGGAATACAGTGAAGAACAGAAAACTGAGACGGCAGGGGTGATGGTTTTGCACAGAGTATATATGAAGTTATGTTCTTCTAAATAGCATAAAGTCCTCTACGTAGCTAGCATACACCCATCTTTATTTGCACAAGTTTTTAGAAATAGCTGTAACACATTTTATTTTTATGTAAATCATTCAAAATACAACAATATTCATTTGTTGTATTTCAATGGGAATAGTCATTATTTAACATTCATATCTTTTATAAAATTCAATATTACTATAATGTGCAGAGACAGTGAAGTTTCTCTAATTGACATTTAAATTTTCTATTATTTATCCGAAATCTTATTTGCCTCTGCTTTCATGAAAATGTGCTTGCCAACTGTTCCCTTATGAAAATATGGAATATAAAGTGCATTCTTCTCCCTTTATATTAAACTTGATTGGCTGCTGAGAAGTTAAGCTGCCTAGAAATAAAATATAACTCTGCTAAAAATCATATGCCTTAAAAAACACAAATAGTTAATTATATCTCACAATCTTAATACTCTAAGATCAACTACAACTATGTTTGTCAATGAACACATTTTTTCCAAATAAGGACTTTTCTGCCTTTACTAGGCATAAGCAAATAACAGTAAATTGGTTACTGTGGTTACAAAGCTTGATATACAGAATAAGCAAACCTTAACTCTTTCAGTACAGATTCCATTCAAGGAAAGTAAATAGCTGTCTATAATTCATGACTTGAAAAATGTTCTTCTATGGGTAAACATCTCATTGGGCAAAATTCAAAACTAAGTTATACATAAACACTAATTATTCTTATAAGCATAAACGATTCCAGGACAAATTTAGAAATTGCTTGGTCTCTGTATCAACTTGAACTTGTTAGAAAGTCACCTTCACTGATTTGATTTGTTCAGGTGAAGACAAGGAAAAATAATCATACAGTGTTAAAAAGGAATGCTTGGGATTTCAAACCTTTAAAATTATCACACATCTAACATAGAAAGGGAGACTACCACATTAAATCCTTTTTCTTTCTAGCATTCTAAAATTACATCTTACATCATGAGCACATGCAACTACAGCAGTCAATAGACTTTTAAAGTCCCCTAAAGGCAGACACATAAAGCATTATAGTTCTTATACACAGCCATCACTGACATAAAACCACAACAAAGTACAATCATACAATCCATTGTTTTCAAAGGGTATGTTTTAAGACATCAGAAACAGTGTTTCTTTAAATCAAACAAAGCAAATTTAAATGCCTTCACAGAAAATCATAATTAACCATTAAGGCACAGGACTATACAGTACAATCCTCTTAGCATCTCCAAGGACCAGTGCTTCACACTGCAGAGCTGGCAAACCATCTCTGGGCTTCTGTGAGAATCATACCTCATCAGCTTGGAGGCAGACAACTCCACAGATGACAGAGTGCTCCAGGCACATGCTCATACACAGACGTTCTCCAACCGAGGATCTCAAGACAAAAGAGGAAAAATGGAACCCGTTTTGAAATGGAAGGGGGGGAAATCTATAAATTACTATAATTACTTTAATAGCCATTGCAGAAAGGCTCCTAACAAAGGCCTGGTTTCTTCATGCGGGCACACATGCCTGCTCTGATCCTTGAGAGGGCCCAGGCTATTCTTATCTACAATTCTTACCTAAAGCCAGCGATTTGCTCAACAATGAGCCTAATTTATATCATTTCAATTCTGTTCTGATTGGACGTTTTTTCCTTTCCCAAGAGAAACATGACAATCTGCAAGTTATTTGTTAGAAAAAGCACAGCTCAGGCTGCTGTTTGCCAAAACTTCACAAGAGATTAAAATTTTTCTAAACATATCTTAGTCAATGGCAAAACAAGTACAGAGACCTTTGACAGAGAAATAAGTACCTGTCAGGTGCAAATGCAAGTAGAAGGTGGGAATGGGTATCTGAAGACAGTAGTGTGCAAGCTGATTCTTTCAAGATATACACACACACACTCACGTGTGTGTGTGTGTGTGTGTGTGTGTGTGTGTGTGTATGTGTGTGTGTATAACTTTGCTAAGCAGCATGCCATATCTGTTGACTGACTTAATGAATGGGGACCATTTCAGACAGGAAACCCAATACACTCTCAAAGGCCACCACCACATTTTGAGAATAAAAGCAATGACAGAATATTCCTGTACATAAATCTCTATAGTAATATTACAAGGAACTTAAAAGCTAAGTCAACTCTCAAAGTATCATTCACTTATACATCTCTTATTAGAATCCCAAAATACAGTATATTCCACTTTTTCCCCCAAAGGGCACATTTCTGATTCATAAGCTTCAGAAACATATTAGCTTGTTGATTAGTTTCTAGGTGTTTTTTTTTTCTTTTTGAACTTCAGAGCTTTATTGAGGCAGGAGGGCTACACTTCTGCCTGCCAACCTCAAAACTTTTAGATTGTTATTGTTCTGATATAACTCTTGGATTCTTGATGGCTTTGAAATGGCTACTTTAGTCTCACGAAAATTGACATAAATTCAAAATTCCATCAACACACTGTTTTGCCTTATCAGACAAAAATTAAAGGATTGATGATGAACACAGTATGAAGCAAACACTAACTACAGTGCTTTGAGAGAGCAATGCACTAATATTGTAATAGTGCAATGCAGAAAACATGAAATGTACAACTAACCTCAAAGCAATGACCTGGAACAGTGGAAAGAGAACCAATGAACTTTCAGTTGTTATATTATGTGTCTCTACAATCCTGAATTTTTAATGATGAGTAGTTACTCCTCTTACAACACAAAAAAGTTGAAAGTGGTAAGTATCCAGGACTAATTAAAATTGCTAAATTGGTCAATGAAATCTAGGAGTTGTGAGACACTGATCACATAAAGTAGATCTTTCAACTGTTTCTCCTTGCCCTAATAATCATAACTACTGTACAGCTTTTGCTGTAATATTTAATACAAATATAGAAGAGTGTATAAGATAAAGCACCATGCAAACACACATGTGTGAATTCAGAGTAGAATTTTTCAATTCATTCATTTTCCAAACATGTCAGCTCATGAAAACCATCCATATTAATTGCTCCCTTCATCAGCCTTTCAAGATTATACCACCTGGGCTAGCCACACAAGTTCAATGGGCTCCAAATGGCTCATATTACACATGAATTTCTACTTCAGCACATCAAGTTCTGCTCCATATTTCCACTGTCCTTGTCAAGTGTCTTCTTCGGCAAGGCCTGTAGATGTTGTGAGGATTCAGGGCCACTTCCGCCATTATTAGTTTGTAGCCTAAGGGCACCTGACAAATGCTCCACTTAGTCCATTTCCCACAGCCCTTAAACAAAGAAAAATTCGATGGAGATTCTTTCAGGCTGTTTTCCCTTATTGCATAGTAATAAGGATAAAGGAATGAAACCAAAATAAGCTGTCTTGAAGAAATAATAAAACTGATAGATTTCTAAAATTGTGAAGCCTTGGACCCTATGGAACCAAGCCAGAGTTCATAATTTCCTCATTTTTACAGTCAAGAACTATAAGTATAAAGGGGTCATGGTCTCATAGCTGAAAAAAGGCTTTGTCAAAACCAGAACTCAAGATTTTTCAACTACCTGAGTTCTCCCCCGCCCTGCTTTATAGAAGGTCTTTCTCTGTGTGTCTGCTGGATACATGTGTGTGTTTTCTCCCCCAATAAACACCTTTCTTTGCTACTAATTCTGTCTATGCTATGTGAGATTTATTTGCTGGTACTTGTTGCACGTCAGGTTTTTTCCTGCCTTTTAATTCTTTAAGCAGTAGAGAAAACGAACCCATTCAAGAAGCTTAGACTGTATCACATCTAGACTGTATCGTTTTGGGGGTTTGTCTCCAGGATTTGTTCTGTAGGCTGTATCACTTTGGGACCTCATCTCAGGATTTCTTTTGAGGACCACTGACTCATCAAAGTAGACAGCTGACATGGAACATGGCCATTCCTCTGGTGCTGTTGGTGTGGTTCTCATCTGCCTTCTAGGCATCCCTGCCCATGATAGGCTGGGCCACTATGACTGAGTCCCTGGGGATATAATGTACATTGGATGACTCCGGGGTGACAGAGAAAAAGAACCCATTCCTGAAACCCTCATTGATTTCACCAAAGTCACCACAAAGATGAGCAAGGAAGTCATAGACATCCAAATATATGGATAATGTATCCAAATACAATGGGTTCTCCTTTTAGTAACAAAGCCAATAAGTACAATTAGAAGACAAAAGAATGTAGAAAGATGTCTTATCTACAGCAGGGAAGAATAGCACAGGAGTTATTTCCAAAGCAGTGCCGTCCTGGAATAAAAGAAGCATGGAGATTTTAATCCAGAGTCCATACATACTCATATTAGAATGCACAGCGGGGGTACTCAGTGTGCATTCCTGATCATGCTCAGTTTCAGAAGTATATTACTGAATATTCCCAGTATTAGGTGATAACTCAGGAACATGGTAGACACATTGTGTGTGTGTGTGTGTGTGTATGTGTGTGTGTGTGTGTAGGAGTGTGGATCATGTTTATGTCAAGGTCATGGAGCATGTGTTCAAAAGCCAGGCCAGAACACTTGTAGTCACATGTGACTGAAGAAGAATAAGAATGGGAACAAGAAGAAAAGAGGGAGGGAAAGGATGAGGATCTTACATGCATCTACTTCACTTGGCTGCTGACAATAAACTCATAATAATTTCATTTAATAGATATACTTGGTAAGGAACCTTGTCTCTGGCTAATTACTAGAAAAATATATAATTATATAAGGGGCAGTAACTATGAACCCAGTACAACACATTCTTCAGGAAATATGTGGCAATGTCTGAAAGTATTGGTTCAACTAGGTGAAAGAGGTTGATAATTGGCATCCATTGGGTAGAGGCCAGAGATGCCTCTAAACATCCTCTACTGCTCAGGACACCACCAAAAAGTCAACACTGTCTCTCTTGAAAAATCCCCCAAACAATGCAGACTATCACCATTGCTCTTGGTTGCCTATCAGAACTAACTGGTAATTCCTATTGCTGAAGATATCATCAGGTTTGATTTCAGGACATAGAGAAATTAAGTTGGAACCAAGCTTGAAGCGTCCTCCCTGCTGGCTATCATATATGGTACTGGAAGGTGGGATGAAGGCTGTTGGGCTAGAAAAGACATCAACAGTCTTACTGTGTTATAAACCACTCAATCTACAATACCAACCTTTGAGGTTCCCACTGGAACAGTGCCGTGAATCGGGTAATTTACCACTTTCTTACTAGATTTGAGTCATGATCGAGAAGAAGGAACTCATGCTTGGTACTGTAAATCTGGTCAGGATCCTGTGACTGGGAGGTGATAGGCCCTAGGAGAGAACCTACTACTGTTACTTTGGGACAGGAACATGTTGTCAAACTGCCATCTAAATACTTATGTTTATGTCCATAGATTAGTGCTGCTCTCAGACTTCATCAGAAAAGCTTCTTATTGCAGTGATCAGTGGTTAATGCAGTGATCAGTGGTTATGCAGATCCATAACTGGTCAATGTACTGAAAATAAATGACTGTTGATGCCCAACCCTTTGTAAGTCTGAGTCCGTCAACAACCTATCATGGATGGAGGAGATGCATATGTAGACCTGCCCCTCCATGAGAGGTTATCAACAGGAAATGATTGCTTGGAGAAGGCAATCTAATTTTCTTCAGTGATGTAGCCACTAATAAGTTATTCATGCTCCAGTGAATAACCCTAGCACCACCAATGCTCATGCAATCAACCTAATTAAACTCAGTGGGGCACACACACACTGGTCCCAGTGCTTCCGGTCTTCCTGGGCTTCCTGGCTGCCATGTGGTCAATAGTTCTGCAACAAGGTGCCCTCTCTCTGATGATGTTCTGCTTCAACACATAGTCATGGGACAAGTGACTGTGAGCTGAGACCTCCGAACAGTGCCCTCAAATAATTTTGCTGCCTCAAATAATTTTGGGTATTTGCCACAGTAACAAAATTTACTTTTCTACCTATGAAGTACAAATTTCTCCCAAATCTCACTGGAAGATTAAATGAAATTATGGAAATATGTCAGCACTTTCTAGGTCTATTAGAGCCGAATATTGTCAAAAGCTAAAATGAATCTATGAGCAAGAGGACACACACACACACACACACTCACAAACACACACACTCACACACACTCACACACACGTGTGTGTGTGTGTGTGTATATATATATATATATATATATATATATATATATATATATATATGAAACTGAAGACAGATATAACAATGAAATACACAATGTCTGGATGTCTGTCTAGTCCCAAATATTACAAATACAAATTAACAATTTAACACAAACACACAGAGAAGAGAGAGAGGAAAGAGAGCCTAACCATTGAAGGAAAGTTGGCCTAATTAATCAGTACACATTATCTTTTCACAATAAAAATACACTTGTGTTGAATAAGATCACTCTGTGTTTAAAACTGCATATTTTCACCAGGCCCAAAAGGCTTGGTACTAAAGCCAGAATGTTATCCTCGACATGCTCTAAATATTCTTCAGGGGTTTCCATGTGGAATTATGTACACATGAAATATCTTTTAGGAAAAGTCTGGGTTGTATATCAATCAGTAATGTCTAGTGCTGAAAGTAAAAATACATTATTTATCACCTTAAAAAAAACAAATTTATAAACTTCTGTAATCTTTTCCAAATCAGTTTTGCTTCTTTTAAGATACATTTTTTTCCTGTTCAATGGAAATCACTTTAGTTCTTGTTTGGAGAAAGCATAACTCCTACATTTTGAAGAGATTTGGGCCTCTTGCTAATCCAGCCAGGAAAACAATTTATTCAGGCAAAGTTGTCTATGTGTCAGTCCTGAGAAATGCATTTGCACAAAATATTCAGATAGAGTCAAAACTTTAATCTGTAAAACTAAATAAAAGGAACAAATACAAAGAAAACTTGTGCATGTTAGCTTTGCTTGGGTAGAGCACACTAGTAAACTTGTGCATGTTAGCTTCATTAGGATAGAGCATACTAGTAAACTTGTGTATGTTAGCTTCGTTTGAGTAGAGCACACTAGTAAGCTTGTGCATGTTAGCTTCATTTGGATAGAGCATACTAGTAAACTTGTGCATGTTAGCTTCGTTTGGGTAGAGCATACTAGTAAACTTGTACATGTTAGCTTTGCTTGAGTAGAGCACACTAGTAAACTTATGCATGTTAGCTTTGCTTGAGTAGAGCACACTAGTAAACTTGTGCATGTTAGCTCTGCTTGGGTAGAGCACACTAGTAAACTTGTGCATGTTAGCTTCATTAGGATAGAGCATACTAGTAAACTTGTGCATGTTAGCTTCGTTTGGGTAGAGTATACTAGTAAACTTGTACATGTTAGCTTTGCTTGGGTAGAGCACACTAGTAAACTTGTGCATGTTAGCTTTGCTTGGGTAGAGCACACTAGTAACTTGTGCATGTTAGCTTTGCTTGGATAGAGCACACTAGTAAACTTGTGCATGTTAGTGTCATTTGGGTTGAGCACACTTTTGCTTTCAGGTTGGCTCTCTCAGATGTAGCTGGAAGGACAGCAACAGTGTTAGCAACACTGAGTAGTTAACAGTGCATGATGGGTCTAGTGGGTGGAACAAAGAAAGAACTATTTAGGAAGAAATCACACAGCTCTGTCGAGTTATACAATAGAGAAGACAGTGGCTATGCATTAAACACATTTGTCAAGTAAGAGGAAGATCTGATTCCTAAGCCCCCTGATCAGCTGACTAAAGAAAGCTCCTCACACTCAAAACAATAGGAAACTTCATTATCTGACTTGAGACATCAAAAGAAATAAATTGAAACCCAAGCTCCATTATTGCTTTGAAAACAAAACAAAACAAGTCAATGTACACCTTATTCTTAATCTAATACTAATATTTACCCACAGATAAGTCAGGCTTAATTTTAAATTTACTTCTAACATAAAGTAAGATCTGCCTCTTGAGTTTCTGCAAGTTTATTTGATCTGGTTTTAGGAAACCTTTATTGTTTAATAAATATGCATTATCTGACTGAAAAGCAAAGAAAATGAGGGGCTCAGCAACAAGAGGACAAGCTACCCTCTAATATTAAAAAACATTGACAGCACCCAGCCCAGGAGCATTAGAAAGGAAATTGGTGCACCCTGAAACTGGAAGCCTAACTCATGAAGATAATATGACATTAGAACAATAGATGTAATGCATATTACAAGCATGTCATATGTTACATGTATACTTCAAAACATCATAAAATTTAAAATACAGCTTGTAACTACTTACTAGTCAGACAAATCTTGGTAAATCAAGGTAAATACTTAACATGGTATTTATTAAATTGAATTTGTAGAAGTTCCTTGTATTGAATATAAACACCAGATGAGCATTCAGATTCTCAAGCAAAAGCTTGTATATGGTAAGATATCTAAACTGTTATTAGTAATTTAACACATCATGGCAAAAAGTTACATGTTAAAGAAGTCATTAAAAATCGATCTTGGCCGGGTTGGTGGTGGTGCACGCCTTTAAACCCAGCACTTGGTAGGCAGAGCCAGGCGGATCTCTGTGAGTTCGAGGCCAGCCTGAGCTACCAAGTGAGTTCCAGGAATGGCGCAAAGCTACATAGAGAAACCCTGTCTTGAAAACAACAACAAAAAAAAAATCGGTCTTGTGGGGTTCTTATGTGTAAATGTAAGCCTCTGTGATTTAAAGCTATGAATTAGCTTCATAAATATTAGAATCTCACCAGTTTAGTAACTAACCACACAAATAGGTTCTCTCTTGAATCCAATCTTAAATACTTAGCACTTTGAAAAACTGCCTCAGCTCTCAACTCGGGCAACTATCCTGGTGGCTATACTTTCAGCATGGAGACTGGATGTGTGCTTCTTTCAGCATGGTATGCTTCTGAGTGACCAAAGCATCATAAGCCTTAGGGTGGCAGCTAGCTAGCTCAGTCAACATGGCACTTGCCTGGCAAACATGAGGCCCTGTGCTCAATCCCCAAAATCCACATAAAAAGGCTAGGTGTGGTAGTATACACTCGGAATCCCAGTGCATGACAGGAGAGACAAGATCTCTGGAGCTCTTTGGCCAACAGGTCTAATCACAGAGGCCCTTCTTCAGAGACAAGGTAGATGACACCTGATACTGTCCTCTGACCTTGATGTGCACACATGTGTAAGCACATACACACACTACACAAATTTATAAAACATACATATAAAAATCATTAAGATGATATCACTTCAATAAATAACATAATACAGAGCTTTTTCTTAATTTTAGCTACTAGAACATCTTGAATCTAAAAATCACATAAGACAACAGAATACTAAGGTAAATTTGTTAAAATTTGGATCTGTTGACCAAAATTCAATCTCAAGAAGCCACTGTTAGCTGTTCCATACTGTAAGCTTCAGAATTGGTTTGCATTCTAGTGTAGTGGGCTGTCATTGGCCAACTTACCCATTGGGTTGGAAGCTTCCTCTTGTAAACTACTTAATACCTTAAGGATCCTTTAAGATTACATGAGAGAAAATCTGAAAAATGTCTAGCATAATATAAAAGAGAGTCGATAAATTTTGTGACTGTAGAAGCTTGACTGCAACAGGTAAATAAAGTGCCCTCAATGAGTAGGAAGAACTTCTGGAAGTAAAGAAAGCACTAGGCCACCTTCAGTTTTATGAGTCCATTCTAATATTCCAACTTTACCTACGTGCAGATGGATGGTATACACTGTGTAAAAGAGAACTGTTCTACAACACATGACATTCTTCCATCCATTAAAAGTAGACAGTCTCAAGCCGGGCGTTGGTGGCGCATGCCTTTAATCCCAGCACTCGGGAGGCAGAGCCAGGCGGATCTCTGTGAGTTCAAGGCCAGCCTGGGCTACCAAGTGAGCTCCAGGAAAGGCGCAAAGCTGCACAGAGAAACCCTGTCTCGAAAAACCAAAAATAAAAAATAAAAAAAGTAAACAGTCTCCTATGGGTATATCCCCGTACAATAAGTATTCCCTAAACCTTGACAGAGCAAGGAAATATCCATAACTTCTATCATTCTCAAGAAATGGCAGGGTGTGTAAGAGAGAGATTAGTTTAATCATGAACTAGGAAAATTTTATTTGCCCAAAGTAAAAGGCTCCAAAAAAGTTGAAATTTCCTTATTAATAAAACAGTTTCAATATATTAAAAGAAAACCATAGAGGCCAGAAATGAAATGTGATTCATAAAGTCATGATTTTTTAATGACAATATAATAATATACTGTTCCATACCAGTTTTTCATAGTATAAGCTGAAATTTCTTCTGGATTTTTTAAATACTCACAGTGACTTCTCTTAGTCATTTATTCTGTAGCTTGTATATAAAGGGAAATGCCCACAAAAACAGTCCATGCAAAGATATTTTTACTATAGTTCAAAAATGAAATATTAATTGCATGTACATAGACTTCATAACACTTTCATTTTTAGACATAGTTTCATGTAGCTCAGGTTGGTCTCAAACTCACCACATAGCCAAAGATAACTTGGACCTCAGATCTTCCCAAGTACTATGATTACAGGCCCACACAAACATACCTGGATTTATGTGGTTCTGGGGATCAAACCCAGGGCTTCTAACACTCCACTAAGCTATCTGCTCAGCACCATGTCACGTTTTCTAATAAAGATTCACATAATTTTCAAATGCTATGTAAGGTACTGGATTGGAAGGTACCACACAAACATCATTTACAAACATGATTTAAAAACGTGTAAACTGGCAAGGTGGCTCAGTGAGCAAAGGCACGTGATGCATAAACCTTGTCCTCTGAGTTCAAACCTTAGAGCTCATCTAAAGGTAGAAGGAAAGAATCAGCTCTACAGAGTGGTCCTCTGGACTGAACACATGCACCATGGAACATGCATCCCCACCCCACATAATAATAGTAATAATAATAATAATAATAATAAGTACGTATAAGAATTAGTACAGAGTGCTTGGAGCTTCTTTTAGCATGCTGTCTGTTTTCAAAGTAGCATCCCAGGGCAGTTTTACTAGCTGGGACACTTGTAACTGGAAGAAAGAACAGAACCATTCTAATCTGTTCTCAGTCCGTTGAAGTTTATCATTCTAAAAGTTGCAGGCAATCTTCCAGGTGTACCTTCTGCTAAAATCTGCATATGGCAAGCAAGTTAAAGTCATGATTGCTATGGGTCATACAAGAGATAATGGGGGCCTAAATTAAAGTAAGAACATTAGACACTGGGTTAAAACCCAGTGAAGATGGTAGGATAGGCATGTTCATGAAGTAGTATGGAAATATAAAATTCCAAAGAAACTACATATTGGCAGAGTTACTAAAATTTAAATGTATAAACTGTATGCCCATGCTGGTGATTTATACATTTTTATGACTATGTCAGAGATGATACTTAAAGAGAAATCAAGTATATGTGTTCAATTCACAGAAATCATTTGAGTAGCTGCAATTATAAAGAATAATCTTAAAAACAGGACTGTTGGGAAAGGCAGCCTTTAACCTAGCTGTGAGGAAGACATCTGCTCCAGCTGAGGAGACAAGAGGGGGCAGGAGTCAGAGTTTGACAGTGAAAGTCGCTATGAGAGTGTGACAAAGCCATGAGACATACACAGGAAGCAACTGTCAACGGAGGAGAGCTGAATAACTAAAGATAGATCTACCAGAGATATTGCAAAGTTAATTGAGAAAATACTGGAGTAATTGGGAGTTCTGAGGCGAGAAAGAGGATGATGGAGATGATGTCTCAGGAAGAAGTGTCCTTAGAACTGGAAGAAACTCTAAGTCAATGGAAGGCATAAAGAACGCCAGGCCTGGTCCTTCTTCATTGCACATGTAAGCGAGCATTCCATCTGTCTCCGTGTCTTCCCTCAAGTCAAGTTCAGCATCAGAGCTCTTAAAATAATGGTGCTCGACCTCGACAACACATTGGAATCCCATCAAGGGACTCAAAAACACACCTATGCCTGGGATAGTCCCCAGAAATCTTCATTTAATTGTCTTGAGATATAATGTAACAGATAGATTTGGCATTTCCAGTTCCCCCAAGGAACTATAAGGAGCAGCCAGTTGAGAGATGGAACTTACAACATTCAGATTGCCACATTTAGCATAATTCAAACCATCAGAGTGTAATCTTAGCCCATCTTTCAAGATACCAGTTCCTCAGATGTGACCAGATATATAAATATACATCTCCATCAAGGCCCTGTTCTTTACCCTCTATGGTAGACAGCATCTATGATAGTTTCTAATGAAGGCCACCCTCAGGACTGATGTCTTTGTGCAGGGCACTCTACATACTGACACAGTGACTCTAGGGGATCGGCCATATCTCCAGGGAGCATTAATAATCCAGCACTCAAGGCTTGGTTCTTGGGACACCTCAATTTGGTGCCCAGTTGCCATGTTTTAAAGATCAGTCTGGTTAGAGAGAAAAACCAGTTGCAGGAGACCCAGACCAACCAGCATGTGGTGGGGAAACACAGCACCCCAGCTACACCAAGCCACATACAAGTGAGTACTGTTACCGGGTGGTGGTGGCACACGCCTTTAATCCCAGCACTCGGGAGGCAGAGGCAGGCGGATCTCTGTGAGTTCAAGGCCAGCCTGGTCTACAGAGCGAGATCCAGGAAAGGCACAAAGCTACACAGAGAAACCCTGTCTTGAAAAAAACCAAAAAAAACCAAAAAACAAAAAACAAGTGAGCAGTGCCAGTAGAACCACACTGGACACAGACACACTCAAAGCTGTTGTTGTAAGTAGCTCCATTTGGAAGTAGCTAGTGACTCTGTAGATAACTAAATCTCTTAATATGTAAAATGATTACCCTGTGTGCTTCAGCAGCATCCAAGCCCAGCACACAACTCTGAAGTGTCGAGGGCCCAACCCCGGGTTTGCTCAGGTTTCATACACTCTTTTTTATGCATTTTCTTCTTGCTCCTCTGGCTGAAGCCCTATGTCTTTCTGTACACTGTGAATATGTGTTGCTGATTGGTTGATAAATAAAGTTTTGGCCTATGGCAAGACAGCTTAAAGGTAGGTGAGAAATTCAAAGAGAGAGAGACAGGAAGAAGGCGGGGAGAGACGCCAGTGAGCTGCCCAAGGAACTACACATAATGGGACACAGGTAAAGTGACGAAACATGTGGTGATACATAGATAAATAGTTATGGGCTAATTTAGGATATAGAGCTAGTTAGCAAAAGGCTTGAGCCATGGTCATGCAGTTTTAATTAATAAAAGCCTCTGTGTGTTTACTTGGGGCCCCGGGAGCTGGGCAGGACCAGAAAAACTTTCAGCTACAATTCTCCATCTTAAGGGCTTAGGTGTGATCCCATCACTAAAACAGACAAATTCACACATGCACGCAAGCACACACATGCACACGCATGCAGAAAACCAGTCATTGTTAAACAGAAAAAGGGACATCAGAATTATAGGAAAAGTTACATGGTTTCCAACTAAATCATAGTTTCATGTCAGTGAGAAGAGCTGCTTGCAAGCTATGGGATCCACAGGTGCCATGAGCTGAAGACCAGATCCCACATGCACTCAGTACATTCCCTCACTTACTTTTTTTTAATTAAAAACAAAACCCCCTTCCTATTATTACATTGGAAATAAGAGAAAGAATTCAGTGGCCTTCTTAGACAGTCCAGGATATTTATAACAAGTATAGGCCTGTGAACAACAGATATACTTCTCACTTACATGTAGTTCCATTTAAAATGTATCATATGGAAAGCCAAACTGACCCCTTATTTCAACATCAATACATGCATTTCTATACTCTGATGCAGCTGTTGTACTAATTTTTAAATGCTCCATTTTTATCCAATAAAAAGTCATCAAATAATAGGGGAAATCTTGGTAACAATCGGCTGCATGTTCTTACTTGTTATTTGATGGTATTAGTGACAAGAAGAGAATCTGAAAAGGATGGGATGAGCAATTGAAGACACTGAGCTGCACAAAGAAACCTCAGCCTAGCAAGCCTGTTCGGATCATCTCAACAAGGGGGTCTGCTGCCCCAGAAGCTGTGCTTGCGTCCCACCTTTTGGAGGTGGTTGTTGCAGTCTTCACAATTGGGCAGTCGACCAGCACTCCTCAGACTGAGGGCAGAATGTGGTGTGTTTCTCTGCCTGAAACACCAGGCCACATGCTCATGATTGCATTTTCAACTGTGTTGTGGCCGACATTCCTTCCTTTATTCCTGAATGAGCAAGAGGCAGGATGCAGCTGTTCTCAGAGAAAACTGAAGATGGACAAGCATTTAATGCAAAGCAAGCTACCTACAGCTCACCATAGACCCTGACCAGTATCCTTTGCCTGGATCAATTAAGATATTAAGTGATTAATGGTGCTGATGTCATTATATTAAAATATAAGTTCTATGTAGAGAAGAGCTTTTCCTTTGTTAACAGCAACACTTTCATTCTTTTGAAAAGATTCGTGAATAGAGATGGTCCTGAAAATATTTGTTGAATTTGTGAGTGAATATGTTTTTCATATTTTTGAAGATGTATTCTGCCTCTACACTGGTTCTTCTTTTCCACTGAAAAGAAAACATTTGCACACCAAGCAGGGGCTACTCCTATACCCAGTGGTCACTCCATGTGACAGGTGTCCTTTCACTACAAGGTTCCAGTAATTAATCTACTGCCTCCCTGGCACATTTCTCACTAGTGTTTGGGTTGTTTGACAAGCTTCTCAGTACTACCATGACTTCTGTCACACACAAGATTGAAATTCTGAATGATGCCTCTAGGGTTTCAATCTCTACCTTTAGGGGAAAGACAAAGATCATCAATTTCCTATTGGAAAGACTTATTGTGACCGTTTCATAAGAGACGGTTCAGAACCAATGGGCACCACCCCAGGAACACCTGATGCTGTCTGCCCTGCATTGCTGTTGACACGTTTTCCTTATTCAGAGGCTCCCACTAAATTGAGACACTAGCAGAGTCTGTCCCACCCCCTGACATCAGTTTAAATTCAGTACCTGAACCACAGCTCTAAGGCTAATATGTTAATTCTACTTTTTACCATTTAATTAATCACTTTGGAGACATCAATCCATTTTTTGTGTGTGCGTAGGAATTAAAATAACACAAAAGCTGTGACAGACATTGAATATTTAAACATGTAAATCACATGCAAATAGCACAAAATGTTTTGGCAAAGAACCTGAAATTTAATTGGGAAAACCGAGGAACCCAGTCTTTAGAATATAATGATATTGTGGTTACATGCCGGTTGTTTTCCAATATACATTCACTAATCATCAATAAGGAAACCATCACCCTGGAGTAATCAGATGGGCCTATGATTACTTAGCACATATTCAGCCCTCCTTTGAATCTCTGCTAACCCTCATAATTATGGTAAACAACACATAGTCAATGGTCTTGTGTCACCTGTGCTTGAGGGGAGCCATGCCTTCCCTTTCTTTTATCCAAGTCCTGGCAGACTCAAGATGGTTATATTAGAACAGCTGTCTCAGATCGTGAAGTAGATGCAGTCTACCTAGACCAGTAAAGTCAAAAATGAAACCAGTGGATCCCTAACATCAAAGGGCACTGGCTACCTACGTGCTTTCTTTTATTTTTACTTTTTATTTGTGGGTGTTTTGCCTGCATATGTATATCTATGAACTGTGTGCATGCCTGGTACCTGTGGAGGCCAGAAGAGGGGGTCAGATCCCTGGAACTGGACATACAGATGGTTGTGAGCCACCACGTGGGTGCTGAGAATAAAACCCAGATCTTCTCACAGAGGAGCCAATGCTATTAACTGTAGCTGGAGTTTTCTCCAGTCCTGCCTGGGCCCGTAGCCACTCAGACCCAAATAAACAGACAGACGCTTATATTATTTAAACTGTTTGGCCTAATGGCTCAGGTTTCTTGCTAGCTAGATCATACATCTTATATTAACCCATTTCTATAAATCTATACCTTGCCACGAGGCTCCTGGTTTACTGGTATCTTTACATCTTGGTTCTCATGGCGGGGGCTGGCAGTGTCTCCTGACTCAGCCTTCCTCTTCCCAGCATTCTCCTCTCTGCTTATCCTGCCTATACTATACTTCCTGCCTGGCTACTGGCCAATCAGCGTTTTATTTATCAACCAAATCAGAGCAACACACATTCAAAGCATACAGAAAGACATCCCCAGCAATTAACCACTGAGTCATCTCTCCAGTCCCTGATAAGAGGTTCTGCCAAAAAATTGTACTGTTAATTATTGCTTTTTTTAAGGACCATCAATGATTTAGACCAAAATGTATTCCTAACTGATATTAAAAACTTGTTTTTTCTGTGAAAATAATAATTTAATAATAATTACAATGAGGCATGAGGACCCCTTCATAGAACTTGCTATGTGCCAGGCACTATTCCAAATGTTCACCATTTAGCAATGAACTTACTTTTATACTAGACTTATGAAATAGGCACAGCTATTATACTTATTTTACACGTGAGGGAATGAAGGTACAAAGGGGTTCTGTGATTAGTTAAATTCTCAGGACTATTGAAAGGCCATGGGCAAATCTGAATCCAGGAAAGTTGGCCTCCAATTTCCTTCTTTTAATTTCTGTGGGATTGACTGCCCCTTAGAACCATTTGGAATTACGCATGCTTTTGTCTCTCATGAGTAATTAAGCCTTTTAAATTATTTGTGGATGCAATGTGAGCAAAGGTGTCTTGAGCTTTGTGTTCCCACCAACCATACTACCTGTCAGTACCTGTAGAGTCCAAGTAGACTGCAGAAGTCCACAGTCTCAAAGTACATTTTCACTTAATATAAATGATACTATCTCATAGCAGTATTGTTTTGCAGAGCCTTTGGTCACTACCAGAATCCCAGCAGACAAGCAGAAAGTCACAGTAACATAAAAGATCCCTGCTTGAGTAGGTCCTCCCATGCTCCACTGTGGGTTGAGACTTGTTCTTATCTTGTAAATGGTGGTTGTTTCCTTATTAAGTCCCTCTCATACAACCTGGACAGAAGTTCTACAGAAACAGAGAAACCCATTACTCCATTTGATGCCTAAGGATAACTCATATCACACAGAATTGTCTTGCTTTACTCACCAGTGTGAGAGAGTTTTCCAGGGACCAATTCTTCATATTATAAGACCATTTGATTTTTGAATAAATCATTTTACTTTGTGCTATTTTCAGATAACAAAATTGAAGACTAGTACACATGAATGGGGTATGAGGGATCCACTCAGCTAAACTCTCATTCTACAAATGAGAAAATTAAGTTATAGAGAGGTTAACTCCTTGGCTCAACAGTCATAGAGTCAGGCCTATGCTGTGGACTTCTATGCAAGTATCAGCAACAGATACTTGGTTCTTACTTAACTGCAGCAGCTTTTGACAATACCAAGTAATTTGCAGAGATAATGGATGATACACTATAGATTTAGAATGTTTTCCTAATGATTTCATATAATACTGTCACCTTTAGTTTCACAGAGTGCTTTCAATTCATGAACCATGCACAATACCATACATTGGTAGTAATTTTTCAACACTTTTTGGGGCCACCTAGCTACAATGTGGAAGAAAATTATACGATAATTCAAACAGCAACATTTCCAAGCTTAAAAAAATCTTACACAATAAAATTATGACAATCCACATCTTTTAGTAAAATTTTCTCATGCTAAAGCAAAACTAAAATCTCACTTAACAAAGTCTTACTTTTGAATATAAATGGCAAACTGGTAAACAAATCACATTCTTCGTGCTTGAAGGAAACATTTCACACATCCTGTACATGTTAGGATTTTTATACCAGATAACACTTTTGGCTTTACCTAAAAAATTAACTGAATGTCAAGAATATCTCCCTTTCAACCAGACGATGACTTGCATTTTTCTCTTCAAGCTGTTGTTACAGATAGGTGATGGTAGAGACCTGTCACCCTATGGCAGAGGCAGGAAGCTCCCTGCAAGTTTGAAGCCAGACTGAAGCATGTATGGAGGCTCCAGCCAACAAGAGCTGCACAGCAAGCTCCTGTCCCAAACAAACCACAAAAAGTAAATAAACTAAAAACAGTGGCAGTAACTAAGCTGTTATGTACTATTTGCCTGTATGGTGCACTATGGAAGGGTCTAGGTGTTTTGCAGTTGACCATGTTTCCATTTAGGTCTAGGAAAATCCCATGACTGAAATATCTCAGATGAGAAGTGCATGCAACTGAACATAATGGAGATTAGTGGAGAATGAGAGAAGGAGCATTTGATGTAGGTCATCCTCATGCCCAAGGGCTTGGCAGTGATTTATAGACTGAGATGGAATAAAATTAGAAATTAAAGGGTCAAAGAGACTAGGACTTAACTGAAGACATCATAGTAGCTTTTTACAGACTTGGACAGATTATGCAAGGGACCTCTAAGCTTACTGATACGTAAATCAAAATAAACACTGGTTGGGCTCCACAGTTTTAAAATTCAGACAAGGGAGACTATTCAAATTAATTTAAACACTATTTTGTTCACTAAAGTTACAAATGCAACAGATGGGCACAAGTATAAAGCTGGTAGATGAGTAAGCACAGCTTCAGGAATGGGAATATGCTTTAGAGAGCGACCGTAGGCCTGACACTACACCTTACATCCCATGCTTACAGTACTTAATCACTGGATGAAGAAACAGCAGCATTTAGACATGAACATCACCCCACGGTGCCTAGTTTACTTATAGCCAAAGGCAACTAGGCCCATTTCCAAAATTCATGCTTTTAAACATAATTCAGGGGCAGGGAGATAGCTTCATAATTGAATTCCATACCTGAAAATCACATAACAGAAGCAGAGAACTGCCTTTAAATTCTGTCTTCTGACTTCTATACACATTCTGTGACACACAATTATGTGTGTGAATGCACACACACACACAAAAAAAAAACCACACACACACGTAAAAAATTAAAAATTTTAATTCTAAACTCTGTACTTTTTAACATAACCCTTCTTCTGCCTTCATTGCAAATATCTATTACGACACTCTAATATTGGGACTAGCCACATGGAATATCACCCTTGAACTATCAGATATGATGACAGTGTCTACTGTGGCTACAACCTTGGTTATAAGTCAGAGGCTAGAGTAGTATGAGTGAGATTCTTTCTTGCTGGTTCTATAGTAAAACATGGAAAATTTCAATGAAGGGTTAAACCACACCCACACTGAGGTGCTCTAGGCTACAACAACTTTGGCCATGCTACACTTGCTCAGTTCATAACAAACCAACTAAATAAGCATATTCAGCAGCTTCATTTTAAAGCACTGGGTTATAAAGAGATGGTTTGAACACGGGATGAAGATGAAGTGGAAACTCTGCTGGAAAAGTAAAACTCCTTGTCAGTTGGGTGAGTGCTGAAAACCTGGCCAGGTGAGTGCTGAAAAACCTGAACTTCAGTGGTCCCTTCATGCCCATAAGCAGAACAGGCAACCCCTCTTTTTGCCTAAAAGGTGACATTTACCTTGAAGTAAGTGAAGATTTAATTTAAGACTGTCCTCTACTAAAAACCCTTTTGAGGCTCTTAGAGTGAAACTATTTCTTCTTAGAAGTTTTAAGAATGTCCAAAGCCGATTGTTTTTGTTTTATTTTCTCTTGAAGAGTACCCCCTCCTCAAATTATATGTGCTTCAGAAACTGTCAAAACTTAGTTAAGGGGGACCTTACGACTCAGATCATCCCAAACTTTAGCAACAGTAATTAGTAAAGACCACAAATATGACAATTCAAAATGAAATCTAAAAACGGGCTGTTTGCTTCAGGAGGCAGCTCTGGTTTTCCCTTTATTATGAGTCTCTTTCTCCCTCCAGTGACAGGTGGTTACAGTTTCAATAAAACTCACAGGTGATAGAAAAGAAATGAATATTAGCTCCTTCCACAGGCACACAATATAACCTTGTTTTTATGTAAAAATCAGCCTTCAGAAACTGGTTAGAGCAGTCTCAATATACTAAATGTTTGCCTTTGGTGAAATTACAAACTAAGGATGCTTTATGACTTA
>CABHPQ010132218.1:0-15953 GCA_902168405.1 Peromyscus aztecus | reverse complement strand
ATGTTTGCCTTTGGTGAAATTACAAACTAAGGATGCTTTATGACTTATTTTTAATGTAAAGACTTTCTACAAGTTACTCAAATTGCATTACTTTAACTGGATTCAGACAGCATACAAAAATCATTTTTCCCAATTAAAAATAACTTTAAAGTAATTGGTCAGTTATAGGACACTATAATGAGGCAATAATACTATTTCTTTGCCAATAGAAAAGCAAATTATTTTAAAAAACCCTTCTCTATTAGAAAATAAGATATACTGTGCACATTTTAAAAAATGTAAGAGAGACTATGTCTTTGGGATCTAATTGTGGTATATCTTCTTTCAACTCTAAGCTCTACTAAGATGTAGCAAATTTAATAAATCTCATGCCACCCATGTAAAAACACAGATATCAGAAACTTTTTCAAAGCTCCATCTATGTATTAGTTCCTTTGTGCATATCATAGTCAGGACATATGAAAAATAGTTCCATATCAAAGCTCTTTTCCCTTCACACATTTCAACCCAATTAGAGACAAGACAGATGAGTGCTAACATGAGAGTTAATTTTAGAAAATATATGCAAAAAAGCCAAATGTTTTTAATTACTTTAATATTTTCCACATGTAGAATTTTATCTCATTAGACATTACAACAATGTCTAAAAAGGAAAAGAAAAGAGCCATCAGCATTCCATATGAAATGATCCACTGGACACAAATTCATACTTAGGTTCCTGGAACTTCTACCACTGGTAGGGGATTGTATAGGAGTCTATGAGGATCTTATGTACACAGGTCACACACGTGCTAACCACTGGTAGGTGTACAGGAGTCTATGAGGATCTTATTATGGACAGGTCATACACGTGCTAACCACTGGTAAATATTTGTACAGGAGTCTATGAGGATCTTATACACACAGATCACACACGTGCTAACCACTGGTAGGTGTACAGGAGTCTATGAGGATCTTACTAAGGACAAGTCACACATGTGCTAACCACTGGTAGGGGTTTGTACAGGAGTCTATGAGGATCTTATGCACATAGGTCACACACGTGCTAACCACTGGTAGATGTTTGTACAGGAGTCTATGAGGATCTTATGCACACAGGTCACACATGTGGTAGGTGTACAAGAGTCTATGAGGATCTTACTATGGACAGGTCATACACATTTTTCTCTGATAGCAGTCTGAGGTTCCTGGGAGTTAGTTGTCCAAGCTACCTTCTCAATTATACTGAAACCAAGGGGAAAAAATCAAAAGGAGATATTTTCTTTATTTGTAAGAAGCTTTCTAAGGTTGAATAAATAAATTTGGAATAAAAAGGAGACTGAACCCAATTCCTATCTCCATTAGATCATTTCACTGGATTCTAAACTGAGGGAAGCCAGCAAAGCACATCTTAACCCTCTGTGTGCACACTCACCTTCTCCATGAAATGGAACATTCAGGAGAAAGAAAGATCTCCTTAGCATTAGTATTTTGTGATATCCTAAAAATGAAAAATCTATGCAAACAGCACTTCCTAGAGACCAGTACCTTAAAATACTGTGGGTCCAACGCACCAAAAATTTTCTCCTAAGACAAACAAACAAAAAAGCAGATATGGAACATCCTCTATACTCCTGGGATAGAGACATTCAAATGAGCTCTCTGTTTTAATAACCTTGGAACTCACTGTTCTGAAATGTTAGCCACAATAAAAAAAAAAATCATTCATTTTTATTCCAATAGCCCTCAGTAGTGCTACCAGACTAAAAATAGAGGCCAGAATTGCTGCACCTTTGCAGTTCAAATCGTTAAAAGATCAATTTGTGGAATTTTTTAAGTCTCTGAATTTCAATTAATTGTAAATTTGAATCAGATTATATAAAATTTATTTTTGATGTGATCAGAGGGAAGAGGGTTGACTCAAGTTCAAAATTATAATTATGTAAACTTCAAGGAACAGACTTAAAAATGTTCTATCAGATTTACCTTAAGAATCATTGTCAGTCATTAATTTGCTTGTGAGAATAAGATAGAAAAAATTTTTTAACAAATCTAAGGCTTCCTCCTATTTTAGACTAACATCAATATTTTAAGTTGTTTTGGAATTTCATCTTACATTCTGCCGTTTGAACAGTGAGTCTCAAAGTGTGACAGTAGGCAGAGTCATAATTTGGACACATGGAATGGTGTACCCCAGGCCTTGCTCCACACCACTGAGTAGGCTAGGTAAACCCAACACTTGAGTTTACACAAGCTTTCCATGATTCAAATGACTAGTAAGCCTGAAAACCAGTGTCCTAAAGCCACGCACGGACTCAATGCCCAGAGACTCATTAAAAGCATAAACATAGACAGAAAAGATTCCAGCACCCATTCCCATGGCCCTGACTTTATACCAGACTTCCCTATACTGCTGGATATACTGCCTGGCCTCAGCCCTAACCCATGCTTAGGAAGAGACGACATTTTCCTCGGTAAAACAAGCCGCAGCAGCTAATACCCAGGTTCAGAATCTACACCAGACCATCGCGCAGCTTCGCCCAAACATGGGTTATGCCCTGACAGTCCCTCCCTTCTCTAGGAGTTGTCACATAATCCTCTGGGGGATTGCTTTGTTGATGTTGTTTTGCTTGTTTGTTTGTTTTTGCATCTGGATACTTTCCTTAATGAAGGACTATATCCTACCTTGTGTTAAGCCTCATTGACCTATTTTTTCTAACGTATACTGACAGGCATTATCTATATTAACTCAATAAAATACACTGATAACTTAAACATTGATTTTTTTCTTTATATAGGGTGGGTTAGCTCTTCCATCTCAGGGCTGGTAGTAGCATTCTTAGTATCATTTCAAAATATTAGGAAACATATAGTTCCCCCTCTTTATACTTGATCTTAAAATAAAAGACAATCTTACAGTTGAACACAGGCAAATGTGATTAAAAAAATACCAGTTTAAGTTGTATTCCAACCTACTGTGGATAATATATATGTTTTCTGGCATCTTAACTATTTCTCACTAATTTTAAAGCATATAACATATTGTTGAACATTTTAAAACATAAGTTATAACGTTTCGGCATTTGAAGACATACTACATGCACCTCCATCTGCAGGCTCGCCTGGGACCTCCAAAGGCAGCATGAGAATGCCCAGCATTCTCATCTGGGAGATGTCAGCTCCAGTCTGTGAGCATACAAGCTGGGCAAGAACCCTGGCTTCAGCTGTGTCGCTTTCCAGACTCCTCCCAGAGATTTCATGACACTACATGCAGATGTGAGTGACCAAGGAAGAAGGAAGTGAGGCACTCCATCAAAACAAGCAGAATTCAGATGGTCTCTCCAACCACGAGACAGCTTCTTCACAACAAGGTTATTCCACAAGCTAACCAAGTGCAGGGCATGGGGATGTGTATGTGGTAGCTTGGGGAATTTCAATCCTATTTTCATCTAGAGTATGAAAAATGAGGCAAGCCACTCTCTCTTGCACCGATGTGTATTAGAGTCCCAGAGCCTACAAGCTTGCCTTTCCCAGGTTCTTTGTAGGAGTAACTGGATCCCTTCCAGAGGATCCCATGGAGACACCGATACTTTGCGTTACTTTGGAAATTCTTTTTAAAAACTTTTATTTCAGGTTCAAGTTCCTGTTGAAAATGAAGAAAATCACAACCTGAAAAAAGGGAAGGATAGTGGAGAAAGATAGAGGATGGGTTTGTGGAAGTGGTGACTGTCCTCAGGAGAATTGTCTACAGAGCTTGGAATGAGACATACATGAGTGTACCCTCATTCCACCTCCAGGATTTCCCAACTGAATAGTCTTGGATACATCACTAAAGTGCTCATCATTCTTAGGAAAAGTGAAAGTGGCAGCATCTGCTTTGCAGGATTATTACAATAATTAGAACTACTGTATGGGAAAATTGATAACAGTACCCAGCATAGACCAGATGGCCATGAAAATAGCCACTGTTAGCTACGTCCACGTGGACAGTGTGTTTATGAGTCTCAAAGGCAAGTTCTTTCATCTTCCCCAAGAAGTTGTCCATCAGTGTACATGTCAGTGGCAATAATCTAGACTCGGCATAACTGGGACTCACCTCTGATAGCAATAGCTTCAGAATTCCAACTCCTATGCCGCACCTCTATATCCTAAATGGGAGTTTGGAATAGAGATCTTAAGTTCTTTGGGACATTTATGTTCATCAGCATAATGACTCTTCCTGTCTTCATCACCCCTTTCTCAGACTAGGTCCCCAAATCACACAATTATATTCTCTCACTTGCCAATTATCTTTCTCCAACCACTTCCCCTTAGATTTTCTGTTAATAACAGCTCTACCCAATTTAATCCGTCTTCTTTTTGCATCGCTAAAAGAAATGTGCAGTTTGGGGAAAATGAGTCACAGTGGTATCTCTTGGTCAAAAGTCCTGGATTTTCAACTTCAATCTCCCCTCAGAAATCCACGAAGGGGTGGCCCTCCTGTGAAATCTCCCTGTTGGTTAATAGCCACGGTTTGTACAGATGGCTGCTGCTATGTTCTGCTTCTTAGCTTCCTAGTCGACATGACATGTTCCATCCAACCCAGCTAGTCCATCTCTGATTTGTGCTGGGCAACATGGTCTGTCAGCTACTGTCACATCCCAGATGTCAATGGCCATGTGACATCAGTGGGGAACCATGTCAAAATTCTTTGAACCACTGTCACCTTATACAATTTACAGAATTGGATATGAAGGCATTTCTTTTGGTGGCTTTCTATGAAATTCTCACAAGGATAGCCTGATAGACAAATGCAACTGTGCATTAAATACTGAGTGAACAGGACCAAGTTACTCACATTTAATATTGTGGGCGGATATGAAATAACTAAATTCTAGTGACCTCACCATCCTAACTATGGTAGTGGGTGTTAACCTAAGTGGCATTTCTAAGGGAAAGATGGTCATCTGATGACTGCAGTTCCAAGATGATAATCTTTCCATTTAAAGGTGCTTCAACATCTGACTTTAAATGATCAAAAGAGATCCAAGGGCTGGTAGCCTAAATAGAGGACAACACTGTGTTTGCTTTAGTTCTTTATTTTAACCATATTTCCTGTTTATTTCATTAAGAATAACCAGATAAATTATATATTACATATACATGCACACACACACTGTCAAAGTGATTTCTTTGGTTTTTATTTTTCAGATAAGGAAAATCACACTGTTTCAAAGACATCATGTTCTCCAACTAATATCCTTACTGTGTCTGCCAGACTACCCATCTTGTTTCCTACAAGTTCTCTTTCCTACTAAGGAAGCCATTTTTTTGAAATGGATTATTCGAACAGTCATAATTCAAACAGAAGACAGAAGCCTCTAAGGGGAAAAATTCTAGATCTCTTTGCCTTCCCTTATATTCAATCAACTGTAGTATTTTAAGACTTCTACTCTGTAATTCAGTACAGAAATTCCTGTCACTACACTCTCACACTCTATTATTTATGACATCTTGCCATTTTCCTCCTTCACATTTCTTCTTGCCCACCTCGAAGCCCTGAATTAGTAACTGTAAATAGACCTGATGAGGCCCAGTGCTCTGTGACTTCTTTGCTAGCACACACCCGCCATCTATTCTTTTCCTCGCCCACAGTGCACATGACCTGTGTTACTTCTTCAGGCACAAATGGACTTCCAAGTACATCTAGTCTCCACAACAGGATCATGAACAATTTGAAGACAGGACAGTATTTTCTATTAATTTATATCTTCTCCTATTCTAGTTCCACACAATTACTTCGTAAATAATTAATAGCCTGATTACCTAAGGACCACCTCGCCAAGATATGCTGCATGCCTATTATGCAACCCCAAATGTTGTCGACACTCAGAAGGGATTCCTGGAAGGAAATTTTAACTATTCAGTGATGACAGAGGTCATGCTAAACAGTGAAAATCAAATTTATACTGACGAAGAAAGCACTAATTTATAGTTAGGGAATACCTAGATGAATGACACAAATAATTAATTCTAAAGTACATTCTTGCTGTGAATACATTACTGACGATTGCTCCATGAGGGGCATGGAATCCATAAAAGACTTCAGTATGAATCAGCCATAACATTTAGAAACAATTGTGTTTTTAAAACATTATATTAATTACTTGCCAGTATCTTCTAAGGAAAAGGCAAGCTAAAATGCAAAAGAGATGAAAAGAAGCTAAATATTAGGATTTTGATTAGCAACAACACTTGAAAAAATATGAATGATTGCCAATCAAATTTTCTGTAATAAAAACAACCATAGCTACTGCTCTTTTAAGGAGAATGGCAACAGAGTATAATGAAAAGTGCTTTGGAATATCAAAGACAATGTCACAGATTCCAAGGAACGTAACACAGAGGTTTCTCACCAGGAGCAGAAAATAATGAGACTAGTATTAAGGAAAGCGTTAGCCATAAGGTTGGTAATTTTAAGAACAACATTTTTCATGTTCTTGTTTTGCGCCTAGAAGGCACATAAGAATTCGATATCAGCAAATTTATTTCTTGCATAGGAAAAAAATCACTATTTCTTGCCTGAAGAAATTTGGAATTTATTCTCAGGTCACATTAGTAATTAGGTTAGACCAACACGTCAATCATAGTATGCTAGACTCCTTCAAAAATTTCTGGCTAGTCAATCTGGTTTACGGTCACTGTTACTGTTTTCTTCCATGAATTACCCTCCCTACATTCCATCACATGGCCTCACACTCTTTCTCCATTCCTTCCAGAGAGCGGCTTTTCATGGGACCCTCTTCACCATGGTTGACTCTCAGACACCCCTGATAATAGTAAAATTGAGACCACGTGTGATCTCCCTTAGTTGAAGAAGGCGGCTTCAAACTGCAGTTGTGTGTAAAAGCTAAATTTAGCACAAAGGAAGACTCCTCAAAACATGCAACGGTAAGAATTTGTTGTCTTCTGACTGGTACAGCGGAGGATGAAAAAAATCCATCAAGCCAAATGGCAAAATATTCCTGTTTGTCCTTTTAGAAAACCTAAAACTATATGAATATATGTCAAAATTTTCAGTTTACTCAGCAACATGACTAAATCTAGCTTTTTTTCCCCAAAACTACCTAATCATACAAAATGTGATAATTATGGATAAAAGGGATAATACTGGATTCAGAATAAACTATAAATTCTTTACAAATGCACGGTCTTCATTGTAATAAAAAAATTATAAATAAAGCAAATAATTATCATGGGCTGAATTACCCTACAATGAATCTGCCTAGATTCCACTAAGAAAATACTAAAAGATTTTGTTAGGTAAAAAGATAAATCTATAACTAATAATTCTTTCAAGAAAATTAAGATAGCTGATATAGAAAATATGTTCTTTCATATTAAGAAGTGGCCAAATGGTTATTCGAAAATACCAATCAATCATTTCTTAGAGACAGGTAGTGTCAAAAATTCAAACTATAAAAATCATATTTCAGTCACCACATTCTGGTGAAAAGACCTCCTTTTTCAGTGTTCTCAAGGGCTCTCTTTGACCTACTATGTACATCCGAACAGAACAGAAGGAAGCAGAGGATATGGACATCACAAAGTCTGTCCATTCTCAAGTAACCAAGAGGCAGAGGACAGTTCTCCATCCACGTTCAGAGGCTGCTCCACTGAGCATCACATAATCAATGCATAGGAACCTCGTTAATGTGCAAATTTTTAGTATTAATGGAAGCCTTGCTATTTCCCCATCCTTACTAAGACCAAAAATCATACTGTTTGGAATAGATAAATGAAGAAGATTACAAAGGACAGTGCTGTGGATATCTCTCTGTATAAATAAAACACTGATTGGCCAGTAGCCAGGCAGGAAGTATAGGCGGGACAAGAAGAGAGAATTCTGGGAAGTGGAAGGCTGAGGCAGAGAGACCCAGCCGCCATGAGAAGATGTTAAGATACCGGTAAGCCAGGAGCCATGTGGCAACTTGTAGATGAATAGAAATGGGTTAATTTAAGATGTAAGAACTAGATAGCTAGAAGCCTGCCACAGCCATACAGTTTGTAAGCAATATAAGTCTCTATGTGTTTACTTGGTTAGGTCTGAGCCGCTGCGGGACTGGCGGGTGAGAGAGATTTGTCCTGACCGAGGGCAGGTAGGACCAGGAAAACTCTAGCTAGAGGACAGGGAATCCGATGCCTGCCCAATAGATGAAAGCATCTATCAACCTGCATTGTCCATCAAGCAGCACAGACATGGGATGCCAACAAGGCTGCCTTCACACAGAGAAAAGTGTCCTCAGAGGACATGATAACCAACGTTATCTATTCCAAGAAGTGTCTGAGTGTCCTCCTGTGTTTAAATTATAGGACAAGCTAATTCAGTAGCACCATTACACAAGAAGCTGTCACTGAGAAAACATTTGTCAGCCAGATATGACTAGATTACATTACTCCCAAGATGCAAATGAGGCATATTTTAAAATTTATTTTGTGCTGTTACAAAGTCATGACAATTTTCACTTCATAAAACAATGTCTTGACCAACTAAGCAGAAGAATTAACTTTCTACCAAGTAAGTAATTCAGTCTATAAGTTCTAATACTTTTCATTGGATGAAAAGCTTATTTAAATCCACTTAGTTTATAAAATTGAGAAAATAATGATGCTGGAAATACCTCTGTTTCTTTCATTCCAGCTAATGCCCTAGGATTTAAATGTTGATATACATACAACACATGAATTATCTGTTCACTGAGTGCTTATATAAGAGGGCAGAAATGTCGGTGTGGTTCCCTACCACTTTGCAGTCCCTGCATACGGAAGTAGTTCTTACAAAACTGGAAATGCAGTGGATGGAAAGAGGAGACTCACATATAACCCCAAGTCTTCATGAACAGTGGCTGAAGTTCAAGTTTCACCTATAATGAAATTTTGGCAAGGACCAACAAATAATGTAGAATTAACGTAATGCTACTCATTTTACTCCAAATACCCTAAATGCTGCTGTTGTCAAAATGTGTTTGTCAATTTTTAAAAAATTACTTTTTTATATGTTTTTAAGTATTAGAATGAATTTCTATGAAAATTAGTTTTGACACCAAGAAAAATATTCTTTTTGCCTTGTAAATACTATGGCATTGCATCAGGGTTAGAATTATAAATGAGAGGTGTTACTCTATCATAAACTTAGGTTTGTGTTAAATTTGACTCACATTTTGAAAAAAAATGTAACTTCCCAACCAGATCTAAAAGCTACTGCATTTTCCTACAGGACACGAATAGGGAGAGTTGCCCCTTTAGAAGAGCCCTTTCAGTGTCTGGAAAAACTCCTCCATCTTATGTTGAAGACACTGAATCTTACAAGCTTTATTTAATATGTGCCTCCTATAGGCATTTCTAACTTTATGCTAACTAATCTCATGCCCCATCATAGCCTTCTCTTTGCTATTAATTTATCCTAAATCATGTTTCTATTAATCACAGGCTTTGTCACTATAATAAAGTATCTGGGATACTTACGCAGAGGAATGGTTCATTTTGGCTTATGATTGTGGAAATTCCAGACCAAAAACTAGATGACTCCTTTTGGTGATAGTGGCAAAAATGTGTGGTACAGCAAAAATGCTCATCTCATGATTCAAAAATCAAAAGAGAGAAAAAGAAGACTGAGGTTCACAATCTCCATTGACCTAAGACCTTGTCTCTTAAAATTTTTACAGCCTCCAGAAAGTTCCATCATGGGAACCATGGTTGGGAGACATTCAATATCCAAAGTATAAAGGTGTGTCAAATTTTAATTGTAAGCAGAAATCATTATTCTCCCAGTTTCTATTCTAGTTTAATACTAACAAAAACCAATGAAGTTTTAGCTGTGTATCTGACTAAAATCAGGAACTATCTTTTCTTTCATAGCCTCCCTTGCAGCTACATAATTTTAGGCAGAATGAGGGCTACTGATTCAAATTCAAGTATGCCTGGTATGGCATACAGTCTAGAAGTTGTAGAACTCAAGCTGGGCAGAGAGCCAAGAGTATGTTTTGATATATTGCAAACTTGAATATGGTGAGGAATTGCTACTAATGCATAATAGAATAATGAAAAAGTCATGCTGGTTTCCACTTCCAATGCTATCTTCTGCTCAGACTTCTATATTATATAAAAACAAAGATTCTGTCTTGTTCCAACCACTGTCATTTGGCATTTTGAAGGCAAATCAACATAGGCAAACTGATCTAACAGATCTGACTAAAATTTACTGATTGCTTGCTGTTGACCTGGGGCCCCAGATGAGGTTTCTGTGCTATTGTCTGTTGACAGGATTGTCTGAACAAAATTACCAGATGAATTCTTTTTCCAGTTTCAAGTTTCACTTCTGTTTTTGTTCTGTATCAGGAACACACTAGGGACACACAGATGTCAATTCATATTTTTCTCCTTTGCAGTCATGAACTACCTAATTCCTTTTCCAAGCTGCTTAATGAGAGTTTTTTTTCTGATTGGTTGATAACTTGGATCAATATTAGAATATGAATAGTTTTCACCTTGATTCCACTATTTTACTTTGGGACATTTAAAATTTTAAAAATATACAAGATCATCTTATTATGCAAATTTTTACAGAACAAATGCAAAGAAAACCACCTTATACGCATGATTACGAAAGCCACCTGATAGAATTGGCAAGGACTGGCAAGCACATTAGGAATGCCATATGGCAATGGACCACGTCCCTTCTTTCAGTTAGTAACCAGCTCCAAGAAAGCAATGCATGGATTTTTGTTGTTGTTGACGTAAGTTTAAAGTTTTAAGGAAGCAATATGAATCGGTGGTAAATTAGCACAATTAAGCCAAAGACTAATTAATCTAATTCCAAACAACAGAAAGGACCTTTATTAACTCCTGTACAGACAGCACTGATAATGACACCAACTGGCCAGGAAAAAACAAAAATTCAAACAAAGGAACTTTTAGAGGCAATATTTAACAAACATACATTGTGTTCCAAAACTTAGAAAAAGAACAGAGAGGGACACTATGAGTGGATTCAACATTCTTGGATTTACTTACAATTACAGAATCATTCTTACATATTCTTATTACCTGTTATTTTTATATAAACAAGAAAAATTCAGGTGGCTCTTTATTCCATCTAACTACTCCCTATGAAAAGGAAAGAGCTTTACCTATTCTAGAAGCACATTCAAATAAAAAGACAATGCACCTCGGGTTTTCTTTACTTATTATGCCAGTGTAATTGAAAATAATGAGTCAAATCCTTCAGTATTTTATTCAGAATGAAGTCTGCTAACATGCAGTGCTATATGAAAACTATATGAAAAAGGGAAAACAAAGTAACCAGAAGGTTAGACATCATTACGACTCTGCATAATTTTTATCAAAATTACAAGTTTTTAAGTAAAAACACATTATTTCACACAGCATTACAGTGAATTAAATTAGCAGTTAATTTACACTTTAAAGATATCTACTAATAAGATGATCAAAGATTTTCATCACTCATATTTCTCTCTCTGCAAATAAGAGCTTTAATTTAAAATATGAACAGACGAGCATTTGAAGGCACTTGGCCTTAATTCCTCAACTGTTTGCTAATCCACTAGGCTTTGAAAACATCCCTCAGTCTACATGTATTCTCCATTAGCTTTGCTGGCTAAGAAATAATTGCTCCATTATAACTATTATAAGACTACCTTCAACTAAAGTAATCCATAAGATGTGCCTTTTAGAAGTTTCATTAGAAGCATGTCTTTAAAAATAAAGCCAGATATTAAGAATGGAGATCAACAGTGTAACATGCAACTCTAAATAGACCATTTTTAAAGTTGTTAGGAAACTGTATTGGTTAATTAACTATTTTCTCTCCACTGGGTCAAAAAAAATCCCAATATGTATTTTATTCATGGCTATACACCCAACCAAAATTTTTTGATCAGAGTAAGAACTTTCCAGATGCTGTTTAAATGAATACATGAGTAATCATGATTAAGTCAAATGGTACAAATACACACACACACACACACACACATCTTAGTGCTTAATGCATCTATGCAGATTCATGTGCAGATGTACACATCATATGACTTACCAAAAAACTGATACAGTTGACCAGGAATGCACATATTCCCAAGGTATTAAAGAACTTATTTGTCTGACAGAGAGAAACCATGGAGCACTGGTGCTCTCCTGTCTGACAGCCAACAGCCAATGTTAAAGGCTGTCAATTCATGAAAATATAGTCTGTGTGAAGGTCAGTAAGCAGTAACAACTAGTCAAGGGGAAGAAAAGAAGCCAAAAGGAAAGAAAAAGAAAATACAATGCCATCCCCACCCTGTACTGAGAGAGACAGAGATACCCAGAGAGAGACGATGATGCTGCCTTTCTGCCCTTGGGTTTCCTGAAATTTCCATAGAGCTATACTATACCATACCTGAGATTTCATATATGAGACTGTGTCCTCTAACTAAAGAGTCATGTTCAAAACATTTATATAACATTACAAGATGTGCAAGGCATGCAAATTTGCTCTGCCTGAGATGACTCAGCCAAAGTGTCATTACAAATTTCAATCACTATGGCCGTGGAGCACGCAGAACACTAGCCCATGAACTGAAGTTGTGTCTCTAGTTGTCAGCGACTGACAGATGTACAAACAGCCCTATCTGTGGTCCTGCTGCTCCTGAACCTGAGGCACATGCCATCTCTGCCACTTCACCACCATAGCCATCTCCCCCATGTTCTCATCACCCCAAGTTCTCCCTCTGCTTCCCAGCTTCCCTCTCTGGCTACCTGCCCACCCGCTTTGAGTCTGTAGAATTACCGATGCTCTCACTGTTCAGGTCGTAGTGATAGCCATGTTTAAATGGTTCATCATCACTTTGGGTTTCTGATGGCTGGCTTATTTCCTAGCCCCTACATCATTTTTCCTCCATTCATAAGCTGCACCAGATCTACACAAATCAAAGAAGAGAAAGGAAATAGGGAGATACAAATGGGAAAGAAAATGGGATAAGATTTATCAGACGGTGGGGAAATAGACTTGGAAAGTATTTTTTACTTAACGTATGAGATTTAATTAAGAGGAAAACCCTATGGAAGTCACTAACAATTTTAATGACTCATGCATAGTGACTGGGCTTGAAGAAGGCAGACATGGTATAATATTAAACCACTGTCTTCGATCTGTATACTCAGTCTCAGGTACCTCTGAATCTGATTCAAATACAGAGTTAAATAAGGTTTGGGTTTTACACAAAGGTACTTACATTATTCTATTAAACCTCAGATCACCTTATTTAGCCTGAAATGGCTACCAGCTGGCTCGGTGCAATTAAGAGAAAGAAGTGCCCAAGTCCACTGTGACAAATGTAGGAAGATGTAGATATACATCACAATGTAAAGACATAGTGGGGAAACTTACCCATGCTTATTTCAGAGTGCAACATCATTTTATATAATAGTCCATTTCCATTGCCCCCCCCAATGACTCAGTCTCTCAAAAGCACATCTTTTAATGCTTAAAGTTCATGTTCTTATCAAAGAGTCTCTTCCTCCCTGACCAGTGGATTAGAATCCTACTCCCCACATTGAACAAAAACATCATAACTCTGGCTACTTAAGCCAGCCCTTCTTAAACTTCACTGTCCATACAGATCACTTGGCTTCTGGTTATGCTATAGATTCATGTATGATGGCTTCAGAGTGGGCTCCATCATATTCCTGGGTGATGTTTGTTACTGGCTGGTGAGTTGCACTTTGAAGATGAAGGACTGAACTCAGTATCAAATGTGGGCAGGCTAACATTAACCAGGTTGCAGACAATTGTCTCTTAGGTATAGAATAGGGCTCCATACCTCACTTAATACTTATTTTAAAAACATTTATTGATCACTTGTGGATATGAATCTCTCAGATATGCAAAGATAATTAAGAACCAGCCCACATTGTTAAAGTAGTCATTATGGTGAGCAAGGTTCAAATATTAACATATATGAGAAATCTTTGGAATGTTTATTACAAATGTAAATCTATGGACCCCTTTCTTTGACATACCTTGCTTTAGTTGGTATGGAGGCCCATGAGTCTGCATGCCAATTCATTCTGATCCCCACTAGAGAATAATGCTCTGGTGGAGCAGTTGGTGACAACAGTAGGCTGCACTTACATCAACGCAGTGCAGAATGGTTTTCAGAGGAGCAGGCTATAGCAAGGGAAGATTCAAAGCAGATGGATGCATGCACCTATATAAGAGATCAGCCATAAGCAGCATGGCCCCCAAACCAGGGAAGAATGAATGCCAGTTCTTAATAGAGTCATGGGTTGGAGGAGTCAGAGCTGTGGTAGAGATCTTCACAGAAAAAGACTTCAGGAAACATGCTGAGGCCATGCTCAAAAGACCTATAACTCTGGATTTGATCCATGGAACTCTTGGGAACAAATCAAAAGAGACAAAAGAGGTATCTGAGTGCCTTAATTAGGCTGCAAAGAATAGAACATTTTAAAAGCTTCCCTCTCTCAAAGACCATCTTATTTAAAATATCTTCCAAACTTCATACCAGGGAACATGGCACAGGTCTTCCCATATGTTTTATACAGAATTTGGGTAACAAAACAAAGTAGTCTGGGTTACAATTTATGATTTAATTAATCAAGTCCCAGAAATATTCATTTTCATAGTCAGCAGCAGCAGAAACAAGCATCTGCTTTCACAAAATTGAATATGCTGAAATAGCTTTAAAAAGCAAATTTCAAAAAATTACAACAAAAATTCTTGTCTGGTGAAATCCACAGAAAAAAGAACTCACCCACTTAAAACAAAAAACTGGTTTTTAAAAATTAGTTTATAAAGAAGTTTGTTAAATTTTGTCAGTGTTGATGAAAATTAAATGTAATTTGGATTAAGCACAAAGTCCTTATTAGAGAGCTTTATTAAAATATAAAAATGATTGGGTGGTAACTACTCATCTATCTTAATTATTTTATTATCTCAGAACAGTTCTTCACTCTTGATCTCTGAACGCTAGGATTTCTAAGAACACTCCTATCAAAAGCCATGACACCTCAATTCAAGCAGCTCAGCAGCAATTAGTGACACACACTTCATCTCACTTCAGGATGCCTTGTTGGTAAGCCTTCCCAATGCGGGTCTCTGCAATTGTCCTGCAATTTTGTTTTTAAAGGGTAATTTGTCATCATTCATTGCTTAGGCTATCTCTAATTGTAACGTGGAAGCCATTCAGCCATTAAATGCAATATCATTTCTGTTGTATAGCTCCAAATGAAAATTATAGCACATCACTATAGCATATTGTCAAGCTGGAAAGTGAATGGTGGATCCACAAGCAAGGTGATTAGCTAGCAGAGCCTGAGGACTTACTAAAAGTGCATCCTGGGTCTCCTGTGTGTTTGTCAAAAGAGGGAGGAACTCAGGTGACAGGGTTTTCCTTTTTGGATGACTTGATAGCACAGAGATGTCTAGACGCAGGGATGACTATTGGGATGAGTGTCCAGAAATGATTTAGAGTTATTATGTGCATATTATGGCCAATGTATCTTTTCTAAAATAATCTTCTCAAGACAGAAACAGATCTAGTATTGTTCTCCAAAGAATGGCAGGAACAGCCAACCAGTCATGCTAATTTTGTCAGGACAGTTTGATGACAAAAGACAGAAGCCCAAACTAATGCAGACAGAGTAAAGAATGTATTAGCTCACATAACCAAATCTCAGAAAGGGCAAATCTTGAATTTGGCAGAAAAAAAAACCCACAAAACTATTAAAAACAGGTGGTAAATAGGGAAATTGAATGTTGGTTATTAAAGATGCTTGTGAAGGCTTGAGGGACATTTGCTTCCTTTGGGGGATTTCTTTTTTTTTTATAGTATTTTTATTTTATAATTAACTTAATTTCACATATCAGCCACAGATTCCCCCGTCTTCCCTCCTCCCACCCCCAGCCCTCCCCTCTGCCA
>CABHPQ010132216.1:6662-17728 GCA_902168405.1 Peromyscus aztecus | reverse complement strand
CCCCCCCCCCACCCAGCAGAGATCTCCATGATTTGAGGCCAGCCTGGTCTACAGGGAGGGGGGCGCTGGGGGGCGGTGCTGGGAGGGACTGGGGAGGGCATTCCAGGCGTGCCCTGAAGAAGTAGCAAGGTTGATAAATTCCTTGTTCAGGGTTGTGATGTTTTGAGTTTGGGTGGGTTTTTTGCTTGTTTTATTTTTAATCTGACTGTCATGTAGCCTAGGCAGAGGGCAGCTCACTGTTTTGTTGTGAGTGACCTTGAACTCCTGATCTTCTTACCATTGTCCCCCTTCCCAGTGCCAATATAACAGGCGTGCTATGTCTGTATCAAGGCTGTCCTTGGTGGTGGTGGTGGTGGTGTGTGTGCTTTAATATTTTAAATATGTATATTGAAACTTTACTATGTAGCCATTGGCTAGCCTGGAACTCACTCTGTAGACCAGGCTGGCCTCAAATCATGGAGATCTCCCTGCCTCTGCCTCCTGAGGATTGGGATTAAAGGCGTGTGCCACCACGGCCTGGCCTAGTTTTTATTTCTATTTATTTATTATTTTGTTTTGGTTTTTGAGACAGGGTTTCTCTGTGTAACCCTGACTGTCCTGGAGCTCACTCTGTAGACCAGGCTGGCCTTGAACTCACAGAGATCTGCCTGCCTCTGCCTCCTGAGTGCTGGGATTAAAAGCAGGCACCACCATTGCCTGGCTAGTTTATTTTTAATTTTGTGAATGCATATGTAGCTGTGTGTGTGTGTGTGCCTATGCCTGTGTGAGTACAAGTGCCGTGGAGACCAGAGGTGTCAGGTCCCTTGGAGCTGGAGTTATAGATGTTCATGAGCCATCTGCCATGGCCTGGACTTGGATCCTCTGCAAGAGCAGTGCACTCTCTCAACTGCTGAGCCCACTCTCCAGCCCCCAGGGTTGTATGTTCTGCCATGGGCTTTTGAAAAAACTGTGTGTGTGTGTGTGTGTGTGTGTGTGTGTGTGCGTGCGTGCGCGCGCGCGCGCGCGCGCGCACGCGCGATGCACAGACACACATGCAGACAAACACCACCTATATAAAATAAATAAATTTATTTATGTATTTGAAGAGGTCTGAAGCTGGGTCCTCAATTGCTTCCGTGAAGAAGTGCCAGCTGAGAGGATGGAGGCCTCACTGGTAGAATTTTCTGGGGTCTTGATCTTGGACTTCACAGCCTTCAGAAGTGAGGGAAGAAATGTTTTGTTTACAAACCATCTAGCTATGGTTGCTTGGCTTTGGTTTTGATTTTTCTTGAGAAAGGATCCAACACTACAGTCCGGGCTGTGTAAGTGTGTGTCTGTGTGTGTGCACCTGAGTGCAATGGGTATGGAGAGCAGAGGTCTTGAACTCAAGCCAATTCTCCCTCCTCAGCCTCCCAAGTGCTGGGATTGAGGCGTGTGCCACCACACCCAGGCAGTTTATTGGACTTTCTTCTGGCATATTTGGTATAAACATTTTTTCTCAATATGCTGTTTTGTCTGAAGATTTCATTCCTGTGTAGCCATATTCACTAGTTTTTTCCCAATAATTTTATGACTTAGCAATTCATCTAACATCTATCTGTGTGTAATATTAGGTGAAATGCTCCTTTTGACCCTAAATAACTCCAAGTCCAGAAGCAGTTACTGGATAATCTTCCTGCACTGGGGTGTGATGTCAGCAGTACTGTAGAGGGTGTGTGTGTGTGTGTGTGTGTGTGTGTGTGTGTGTGTGTGTGTGTGATTTTTGCTACATATATTTGTGTGTGTGCACACACATGAACGTTTATGAGTCGAGGGAGGTGGTCCTGCCAGAACACCAGCGTGTCTGTCAAAGGATAACTTAATGAGAGTCGGTTCTCTCCTTCCGCCACGTGGCTTGCAAGACTAGAACTCAAGTCATTAGACTTGGCGGCAAGCACCTTTACCCACTGATCGTCTGGCTAGCCCTGTAGTCTATATTTTTATACATAGTCTAGAAGTCTGCCCCCCTGACCCATCAGTGTTTTTACCACTCTTGTTCTCTTCACAGTGTAAGGTGGCGATGCCTCTAATAACCCTCAGGCTTCATCTGAGTCATTTCAATCTCCAGAACAAATCAAAACGCAGATTGGCATCTGAGTCTAGGCAGCCTTATCTCACCACACCATATATCCTTGTTTTGTTCAGATTCAACTAAAAGCCCCAAATAAAGCTGTTCCCTGGCTTCTGTGTGTGCCCTGTGGGGAGGTTCTATAGCCAGGACCTCTAGTTCCCAGCTGAAATCCCTGAGGCTTTCGAAAGTCACCTGCCACCCAGTACGGGCTGGTGCAGTCTGAAATCTGGGCAATGGAAGGGAGGACACCTGCAGCAATTAGGCATTGTCACCTTTGCTTCAGTTCACGGTCCTGCTGACAAGAGCTGGCCTCTTGAATCTGGACCCTGGCATCCAGAGCACGAACTAAGCCGACCTTTGTGCAATCAGAGTTACCCTGGATCCGGGGAATCCAAGGAGCTTCAGCCACTTACGTGGCATCCCTGGTGGAGATGATGCTGAGCTCTTAGCCTTCAAGGTAGAGGTCTTCAGGAAGGGGCAGGGAGGAGAGAGAGAGAGAGAGAGAGAGACAGAGAGAGACACAGAGAGAGACAGAGAGAAAGACAGAGAGAGAGACAGAGAGAGACAGAGAGAGAGAGGGTCTCAACCAGGCTGTGGTGGCACACTCCTTTAATGCCAGCACTTGGAAGGAAGGAACTCATACAGGAAGCAGGAATGACATGGGAAAGGGCAGGCGACAGGAGCACATATGACAGGAGTGATGGTGTAAAAACTAACAAGGACTGGGAGTGTGCTCAGTCGGCAGAGTGCCTTCCTAGCACGCGTGAAGCCCAGGGCTCGATCACAGGGCTGCACAGAACCAAACATGGTACAACACAGGCCTGTCACCCCAGCACTCAGGAGTGGATGCAGGAGGTTCAGAAGTTCAGGATCATCCTCAGCTACATACTGAATTTGAAACCAGCCTGAGACCCTCGTGTAGATCCTCAAAACATGAAAATCAAATGTCACATGCCCTCCCCCAAAAAACACCCTCAAAATGGATCATATGCCTAAAGTAAAATTCAAGAGACATTAATTTTGTTGTGATCTTGGCCTAGGCAAAGCTTTCCATTTTATAATAAAACAAAAACTTTGGAAAAAAAAAAAAGAAAATTCCATGAAATATACCTCCATTAAATTTAATGTGATTTATCGGGGCCTGGTGGTGCAGGACGGTCAAACCAACTGCTCAAGAGATTGGGGGAGGAGGAGAGTGACTTCAACACCAGCTTGGGCTACTTAGAAAGACTTTATCTCAGCAAGGCAGTGGTAGTACATGCCTTTCATCCCAGCACTCAGGAGACAGAGGCAGGCAGATCTCTGAGTTCAAGGCCAGCCTGGTCCACAGAGTGATTTCCAGAACAGCCAGAACTGTCACACAGAGAAACCCTGTCTTGAAAAACCAAAAATCCAAAGCAAAACAGAACAAAAAGAGTAAAGCATTTCATCCTCTGTTCCGCCTCACCTCACAGAAGGGAAGCAGCAGAGCAAACACTGGTAGAAAGAGCCGAGGATGTAGGGACCTGGATAACTGGCCTATGTGCTGAGCTCCAGGAACCCCATCAGTCCAGCTTGGCCATGACCCAAGAAATCTCTAAAACCAGAAACAGGAACTCTCCAGAGGCGAGAGGATGAATCCCGGGAGGGGGTGTGAGGGCCATAGACAGGAAGCCAAGCCCAGTGCAGGGCTCATAAAGCTTCCCCAGTGGGGCTGCCCAGGAACCACACTAAGATCATGGGTGCAAAAGCCAGGCTCTAGCCATGTAAAGGGCAGCTTTGGCCCCTGGTGGCTGATCTCTACCAAGGGCAGAGCACTAAGCCAATAAAACCAATAAGCTCAGAGGCCCCCCAGAAGGACAGAGAAGCAGGGTTTTTCAGAGCCATACCTGCCTAGAGCAGAGAAGGCAAGTTCTCAAGTCTGAGAATTCTATCAACACAGCCACAGCCTCAGTAGAACCCTTCACATCATTTCCCAATGGTGTTAAGCATACAGTTAGATTTCAGTGCGTATGAGGTATGTGTTGAGATGTAGCCCAGGCTAACTTGAAACTTGCAATGTAGCCAAGGATGACCTTGAACTTCTGATCCTTCTGCCTCTACCTCGCAAGTGCTAGGATGATAGGTATATGCCATCATGCCTGGTTTAGCATGTATGTCTTCAAGAAACATGCAGGAGCTGGAGGGATGGCTCATTGCTTACGAGAGGACCCAGGTTTTGTTTCCAGAATGCACATCGGGCAACTCACAACTCCCTGTAGTTTTAACTTCAGCTCCAGAGGATCTGAACCTTCTTCTGGCCTCTTTAGACACTGCATTCATATGCATGTGTGCATGTACAGACACACACACACACACACACACACACACACACACACACACACGGCACTCATATGCATGTACACATGTACAGACACACTGCACTCATATGCATGTGCACATGTACTCATACACACAAATACACTGTGCTCATATGCATGTGCACATGTACACATATTAACACACTGTATTCATATGCATGTGCACATGTACACACACAAAAAGATACACTGTACTCATGCATGTGCACATGTATACATACACATAATTTTAAAATGAAATAAAATCTTTAATTAAAAAAAAAGCATTCCATGGGCTTAGTGATATTCTTGCCTAGCACGTGCAAGGCATAGGTTCATTCCCTGCCATACCCACTACTCAGCGTTGTAAACATGCAAGCCTTTTGGCAACTCTACTAATTCTCTATTTACTATGCCACGAGCCTCAAAAAATGCAAGTAACTCAGGTTTCTCAACAGCTGAAAGTCTTTGAAAGAAGTCTGCAAACTGGATTTTGATGTCCAGATTTAGGTGTCCAGATCTTCTTTCGTAGTCCAGGAATTCCCTGAAGACCCCGCCACAAATGCCTAAAATCGATCCCTACAAATGCAACATTTTCTGAACCAAGAACGTGGGTCCATGAAAGCTAGTAGAATTTAAGTGAACTGGACTCAGAGCTTCTGACAGAGCCCAGGGGAAACCTTTACAAAAGAATGAAGTCTATGAGCTTGGATTTGCAGACTATAAAAAGGAAAGGACATCAGAAGCGCCCTACCTACTCCATCCCCAGTCAGTGCAGGACTAGAACGTCAAAGCACAGCAGGAGGCATAGGCTAGGGAATCAGGAAAGAAAATAGGATGGGTAGAGGCAGGAAGGAGCGGCAGACAGGGAGCCATCCCATACAAGAGAATTATCTCTGGGTTGGCAGATGTCACAGAGACATCTGAGCCCTTCCTGTTGGGGAGGTAGTCCTAAATAAGTTAGAGACAGGGCATGGATGGAAGCCAAAGTGGATACCTCTTTCCTGGAACCCAGCAACTAGGTGTGACCGTGACTCCTGTTCAACCAATCAGTGCTACCACCTCGACCATCTAGGAAATGCAAAGGCACAGAGCGGGTAGAACGAGGTCAGGAATACGATGGCGCACGCGCAGGGACTACCAATTCCAGGAACCCAGCAGGACAGGGCCAGCCGTAGCCATCTCTCCAGCCCCCAAAATAACTTTTCAGAGGAAGGAAAAACAGGGTTATCAGATTTATTGGTTTTTAGAAATGAAGACTGATATAAGGGGGCGCTCAGATAGGGAAAAAGAAAAACCCAGAAAAAGAGGAAGGACATTGATGGAACACCACAGCTGGTGACAGAACCCCCAAATCCTCCTCCTTTTATGGAAACCAGTGTAGACCAAGCTGACTCTGACCTCACAGAGATAGACAGCCCCTGCCTCCACGTGCAGGGATAAAAGGTGAACGCCACCACACCAGCTCCCAAATCTTCCTTCCACCAGAATTGTTGGGCAGACGTCTACAAACAACTTTTCAAGTACATAGCTGAGCGGAAAAGAAAGACCACAACTCACGAGAGAACTCAGGCTGGGGATGTAGCTCAGGTGGCAGAGCGCTTCTCTAGCATCTGTGAAATCCTGTGTTCAATCCTCAGCACCACACAAACCAGGTATGGTGGCACATGCCTGCAATCCCAGCACTTGGGTGGTAGAAGCCAAGAGTACATCAAACGAAATGAAATATGATAAATAAAAAAGCATCTCCATTTCTGAACAAATCATCCACAAGAAGGAAACAGTAGAACAAATTGGAATATGCAAAGGGTATTTTTGCTTTTCTGTTTTCTTTTTGTTTTTGTGTCAAGGTCTCATGTGGCCGAGACTTACTCGGAACCCTATAATGTGGAGGATGGCCTAGACCTCCTGATCCTTCTGCCTCCCCCTCCAGAGGACCAGGATTCCAACTGTCTGCCACTCTCTGTTGATCTGCTCGACTGCACTGTCACACTTTTTTTTCCCTTGAGACAGGGTCTCACTGTGTAGTCCTGGATGTCTTAGAACTCCCCAAGTAAACCAGGTTTTCCTCAAATTCACTCTGCCCCTGATCAGAGTGTTGGGACTAAAGTATTGTGTCACCACACCTGGCCTGTTACACTCTTGAATTCTGTTGCAGGAACACTTGAGGCCAAAGACATGGGGAGAAAGTGACTCCTAGACTAAGCCATAAGAAGCCTCGAGAGCAGTGGTTCTCGACCTTCCTAATGCTTGCGACCCTTGAATACAGTTCCTCATGTTGTGGGAACCCTTACAAAGTTGCTACTTCATAACTATAATTTTGCTACGGTTATGAATTGTAATGCAAATATCTGATTTGCAGCCTGCGCCGCCCCCCAGGGGGTCGAGACCCACAAATTGAGAACTGCTGCTCTACATGAGTGTGTAGTACTCACCCACCTGTAATCCCTGCACCGAGGAGGCTGGCATGGTAATGCCATGAGTTTGAGCCTATATATCAAGACACTGTCTCAAGAAGAAAAAAAAGAGGAGCCGCCTCGGGTGCCTCAGTTTGTCCTTTTGTGCCTCTGCAATCCTGCAAAGACTGTCTGCAGATCTGCAGGGAGACAGCCATGCTCACAGACACAGCTAAACAGCTGCTCTAGCCAAGCCAAAGAACAGGTGGTTTCTCTTCTAAGCCACTAGTTGTTATTGGGGGTGGGGTAGGGTATCACACTGCTGTGGGAAAAGCCATAGCTATGAATAAGCAGGTTTCAAATGGTCAGGAGAATAACTAAAAAGAAGCAAAAAGAGTGCTAGGGATATAGCTCAGTGGTAGAGCACCTGCCTAGCAACTGCAAGGCCCTGGGTTCAAACCACCCCCCAAAAGAGGAAAATTACATTGTTAAAGGGAAAAAAAGAATCATACTTTTTCTAGAGAGAACTAAGTCAAATATAAACACTTTTAGGAGTTATTGGGATATAAAACTAATAGAGAATTGTGTTTTAACTCACAAACAATGAACTACTATGAAACCTTCTCTCCAGATGAGATATATGGAATTGGCTCCTTTCAGACACTGGATGGTGGGCAACGAGAGGTCTGATCCTTGACCGGGCCCCACCATCTTGCCATATGGAAACAGTCCCAGTCTGCCAAGCATGGGAGGACCTGAGTGGAGACTAACGGATCTGCTATAGAGTTGAAAGAGCTCAAAGTTAGGGGTTGAAAATAACTAGATGGGGCTGGAGAGATGACTGCTCTTCCAGAGGACCCAGGTTCAATTCCCAGCACCCATATGGTGGTTTACAACTGATTGTAACCCCAGTTCCAAAGGATCCAGTGCCCTATTTTGATCTCTGTGGGCACCAGGCACACACATGGTGCACAGATACACATGCAGGCAAAACACCTGTACACATGACATTAAATAAATCTAAAAAAAAAATGCTTATGACTGAAAAGTTAAAAAGGAAAAAAGAAAGAAAGAAAATGTGTAGATTTTGTGGCACAGAGTGGCACAGAAGATGGAGCTACACACACTCACAAATGCATGCACACGTGTGCACAGCTCCAGAGACTGTCTGGTGGCTAAATGGGGGTGGCCCCCATATGCTCGTATGTTTTGGTAGTTGGTCCCTAGTTGGTGTAACTGTTTCGGAAGGATTAGGAGATAAGGAGGAGATGTGTCACTGGGGGTGGGCTATGCCAAAGGCCTGTGCCATTCCCAGTTAGCTCTCTCTGCCTCATGGTTGTGGGTTAGGAGAGAAGCTCTCAGCTACAACACCAATACCATGCCTGCCTGCTGCCATGCTCCCCACCATGATGATCATAGACTCTAACCATCTGGAACCATGAGCCCCAGTGAACATTTTCTTTTATAAGGTGCCTTGGCCATAGTGTCTTGTCACCAATAGAAAAGTAACTAAGATACTGTCATAAGGCTCCTTGGGATCATGTAGCTAAATAATAATCATTACAGGTAAAGGATGAAACTCCATGAGTAGCTGGTAAAACTCACTTAGAAAGATATAAACTGAACAAAGCCTAGAACCCTGAGGGGTTAGGCATATGTAGTTCATGTCCTTACCTTCCAGTATGGGAATTCTAATAAGACCTGGGCATTAGATGAGTTCCCCATGAGAGCATCACATGGCACTGAGCTGTTAGCCTTACACCAAAGGATGCTCTAGATTCATGCAATAAAACCAAAAACAATCACTAGCCAGGTATGGAGCTCAGTTGGTAGAGTGCTTGCTGAGCAGACAGGAGACCTGAGGTTCCATCCCCAGCACTGTATAACTGACCTTCTTGGCATGCCTATAACCCCAGCACTCAGAAGGTGGAGGTAGGAAGAACAGAAGTTCAAGGTCATCCTCAGCTATACAGTGAGTTTTAAGTCAGTCTGGGTCTAGAGCATTCTTTGGTGTGAGGCATAGTTCATGGTCCTAAGGAGCCTTCTGACAGTATCTCAGCTCATTTTTTGACCCTGTCGAAGAGGAGAAGGAGGGGGAGGGGGAGAAAGAGGAGGAGGAGGGGGGAGGGGGAGAAAGAGGAGGAGGAGGGGGAGGGGGAGAAAGAGGAGGAGGAGGGGGGGGGGGAGAAAGAGGAGGAGGAAGGCTTAGAAGATGCTGCCCAAAGTAAAAGGTGGTTCTGTAATAGGAAGGGAAGAGGATGCAGCCCCTGGGAGGGATGGTGCTGAAAAGAAGGCTCAGGGGCCCCCAAAGTCACAGCCTGTGTGAAAACTGTTAAGGGGAGCCATGGAAAAGCCAAAGTATAGGATGAGAGTTAGTGATGCAGCCACACAATACAGTGGGGATAAAGCCAGGCAAGAAGGTAGCTTGGGTCACAGGACCAGACTGGAAGCATTTCAGAAAGCATTTGCCTTGCCTGTAAGTGGAATGAATATACTGTGTTTATAGACCCTCCAGTTAAGTCAAAGTTTAGATAATACATCATGGTTGAAAGATACTCTAGTTTGATCTCTTTTTCTGTGATGAACACCATGACCAAAAGCAACTTGGGGAGGAAAGGGCTTATTTAGGTCACAATCCATCATCGAGGGAAGTGAGGGCCGGGACTCAAGGCAGGAACCGTAGAGGAAAGCTGCTTATTAGCTCGCTCTGGCTCGACCAGCTAGCCTTCTTAGTGAGCCCAGGCCTACCTGCTTAAGGATGGTCCCACCCAGAGTGCAATGGACCCTCCTACATTAATAATCAACCAAGAGTCTCAGACAGACGTGGCCAATCTGATCAAGACAATTCCTCAGATGAGATCCTCTCTTCTCAGGTGACTGTGAGTTGTGTCAAACTGACAATAAAAACTAACCAGGAGGGGCTGGAGAGATGGCTCAAGGTCAAGAGTGTTTGCTGCTCTTCCAAAGGGCCAGGGTTCAGCTCCCAGCACCTGTATTGGGCAGATCACACTGCCTGTGACCCCAGTTTAGAGACTCTAATGCCCTCTTCTGGTCTCTGAAGGCCCTGTACACATGTGGTACACACACAGACAAACAGACGCACACATACACATTCACATAAATAAACAGGTTATGTTTAAAGATCTAATCAGGACAAAGGGACACATCATATAAAAGACTTCTTTTAAGTCTCTAACACCCCAAGTAATTCAATTGGGTGATTCAACATTTCCAACATTTTTAAAGCAATACAACAAATTTCAACTTACAATGACAAACACTTGATTAAAAAAAAAACAAAAAGCCTGAGCCGGGCAACAACAACAAAAAGGCCCACCATACATAAAGCAAGAAGAAAGTAACCCCAACCAGGAGAAACTTTACACCTAAGAGCAGATCCCACTGTGATCGAGAGGAGGAAATCATCAGAAGTTAGATTCTACAAAGTTGTTTCACAGGGTTGAGCTCGTGGCCCAGTGGTAGAACACCTGCTGAGTATGAGAGAGACCCTGGGCTCCCTTCCCAGCACCACAGAAAAAGAAAAGTTGTTTTGGAAATACAAAAATATCCTTTCGGGAATATAAAGAAAACATGATGTTGCTCTAGAAAGAAAATGGAAGAGATTGTCAGTAAAGGACCAACAAGATGGCTCAGTTGGGTAAGCGCTTGCCTCGAAAGCCTGATGACCTCAGTTTGATCCCCAGAACCCACATAAATGCCTCACAATTATCCTCTGACCTCCACACACTCACTATGGTGCGTGAACACACATATAAACACACCATAATAATAATAATAATAATAACATAGCAATAGATAAAGTTTTTTAAAATACTATTAGAAATTAAAGTACAAAAAGGAAAGCATTCAAAGAAATTAAGCACAGCATTGGTGAGCAATGAGAACTACTGAACTGTGCACACTGTGAGTGAGTGAATTGCATGGCTCCTGAATTATACCTTAGGCACTGTTATTTACATAGTGAGAAAGCAACACAAAGACATTTTCTTGCTTCCTTCCTTTCTTTTTAACTGGAGAATGAATCCAGGGCCTCACATAGGCAAGTACTCTACCACTGAGTTATATTCCCAGCCCATTTATATTGTTTGCTTGTCTTTTTTTAGTTTTTGTTTGTTTGAGACAGGGTCTCAATTGTGTATACCTGGCTGTCCCAAAACTCATTATGTAGAGTAAGATAGCATTGAACTCATAGAGATCTGCCTCTGCCTCTGCCTCTGCCTCTGCCTCTGCCTCTGCCTCTGC
>CABHPQ010132214.1:0-14305 GCA_902168405.1 Peromyscus aztecus | reverse complement strand
AAGCATGTAGTGCACAAACACATGCAGGCAAAACACTCATGCACATAAAATAAGTAAGTCTAATTTTTTTAAAAAGAAGAAAAGCTAATCATGAAAATGATCTTCTTCTTGGGTAACATTTGGGCAAGTCAAGAGAACTTGTCAAAAATTATTTGAATTAAAGTCATTTTTTTTTTTGCAAGAGAACTTCATTTTCTCTGCAGTGTTACAAGACTCTTGGTTCCTCTCTTATCTGTGAATGTCACTTACAGTTACAGTTATCCTGAGCATTTCCTTCTAAAATTCCTACATTCCACTGCAGCCCAGCGCAGAGCGAAATGGTGCAAACATTTGAGTTTGGATTGTAAATGCTAGAGTTTGGGCTGGAAGTTGTACATGCAAGGAGGGTTGTCAAAACAGGAAGCTGAAATACTATTAGAGACGGCAATAGAGCTGGGCCTGCCTGAGAGGCAGCGGTAACTGTGTGAATGGATAAAGTAGCCGTGAGGTACAGACTAGAACAGACATCAGTCAGTGCCAGAAGCTAAAGGGACTGTTCCATGGAAAGAGAGATAGAAGATCGGAGGAAGAAAAACTCTTCTGCAGAGAGAGGAGAGGCGGGAGAGACTCACAGGGGTCAGCAGAATTTAAAATGGTTCAGTCAGTCCTGTTGTACACACACGTGAGCCCTAGGAAGGATGAAGGATGTCAAGGCATGGCTATGGTTCCCAAGAACATCGTAGGAGAAGGGTAGGTAGAAGGAAGTTGCATGGTTGGGCTTGGAAACAGTTGGCGATGGCTGGGCATGGTGGCACATGCCTTTAATCCCAGCACTTTGGAAGCAGAGGCAGGCAGATCTCTGTGAGTTCAAGGCCAGCCTGGGCTACAGTGAGTTCCAGGACAGGCGCAAAGCTACACAAAGAAACCCTGTCTTGGGGGAAAAAAAAAAACAGAGAAGAAACAGACAACAAAAATAAAAACAAAAACAGTTGAAGAATCTTAGTGCATTTTAGGGCAAGGAGAACCTTCAGAAGGGGAAGAATGAAGTCACAAGGTACAATTATAAGATCAAGAATACTAAGTAAGCAAGATTCTTGATAAACAGGGAAGAGCAGAGAAGAGATGCACAGGGCATTTTTGATGACAAACTGAGGGGTTTGTTTTGGAGATCTCTCTCTCTCTCTCTCTCTCTCTCTCTCTCTCTCTCTCTCTCTCTCTCTCTCTCTCTCTGTGTGTGTGTGTGTGTGTGTAAAGGTAACAAGTTATGGTTTTCTGTAGAGGGGACGTCAGCTCAGTAGCAATTAGTGACTTCAATCCTGATTAATTTCCCTTGATGATGGGTAGAAGGAATCCCAAGTCTTCATTTATTGCATGACTGGCTGAGATCACTGGCTGTCAAGTATCAGAGTTGCCTGCCGCTAGAGGGCAGAGTTGGCAGTGAAAACAGCCTAGTAGTGAGCATGTTCTCTTCTTCCCTCCCTCCTACCCACCCTTTTTCCCACTGTTTCATGGGGTACAATTATTATCCCATGAAATCACCTACTGCTTGTGCAGTTAGATGATGTTTAGGAAGCGCATAGAGCTGTATGACCATCATCACACAGGACTCTAGGTCCTTCCTTCCACTCCAGTAGTTTGCCTTGTGCCCATTTTCCATCAACTTCACATTCACCCTCATCCTCAACCACAGAACAGCTTTCCCTCTTCACACGTTTCCTCTTCTATAGCTTTCTACACATGCTGCTCAAACATGGTGCTCTTGTGCCCAGTTTCTTACCTTGCTCTGTAATCACGGTCACCGTGATGTAGTGTGTATCAGTGGCTCTATCCTATTCATTGCTGCATAGTATTCCATCGTGAAGACCTACAGCTGTTCGCCTGCTTCTACACCAGTGATATGTAAGCGCTAATTTCACAGGAATTGTAATTCTCTTGGTACTAGCTATTTGTCTTTTGCTTAGCTACAGGAGGTATAGTCCGCCATGTCAGGGGAGTTACGGTGACAAGAACAAGTGTTGACTGGTCACATTTCATCTACAGTTAGGAAAGAGACAGAGACGATGCTGGTGCTCAGGAGATTTTCTTTTTATCTAGTCTGGAACCTTAGCCTAAGGAATGGTGTCACCTACATTTAGGGCATGTTTTCCCACCCCAACTAATCTAATCTATTTCCTCATGGACATACTCAAAGATCTGTTTCCATGGTAACTCTAAATTCCATCAAGTTGACAAAAATTACCATCACACTTTTCCAAATAGATTAAGAGATGTGTTGTGGGATAATCTTTGTGTATACTGTGAAGATGTGTCACTCTGATTGGTTTAATAAAAAGCTGAATGGCCAATAGCTAGGCAGGATTTCTAGGCAGAGAGGATGCTGGGAAGAAGAAGGGGAGATAGAAGACACAGAGCAAGCAACATGGGCAATATGGAGATGAGGTAAGAAAGCCACAAGGCAGAAAGTAAATTAATAGAAATGGGTTAATTTAAGTTATAAAAGCTAGTTAGAAAAAAAAGTCTAAGCTATTGGCTGAGTTTTCATAATTAATAATAACTCTCCATGTCATGAGTTGGGAGCTGGCCGGACAGAGAGAGACTGGCTACAGAGATGCTTCAATTTTGAAATGTTTTCATAACTTCGGTTTCAGAAGACCTATAATTTCTTGTACAAAAGCTGAGATGTTCTCATGCATGGTATGAGCAGCAGATCATACCCTTTGTGCAAAGCCCACGCAGTTCTTGACTAAGGACATCCCAAGCCCATTACTGAAGCACTCTCCACTTTTGCAGGCATCTGAACCATAATGGATTGCTCTGAAAATCCTAACACTTCCTCTTGGCAATGAGGATTAGCTGGTGTTAGCTAAAAGAAAGAACTACTTAAGATGGTAGGGACATGATTAAGACTCTTAACTGTATTCCCCCACATGCAGATTTTTATACTATCTCTGTCAATTCTCTCGAGCTGTAAGTAGAAAACATATAACCCTCACCACAGTCAACGAAACAGACTAGGCTAGAGCTAAAATCTAGTAGAGCTGAGTTCAAGTCCAAGAAACCCAGCACACATTTCACTTAAACTCTCTTCTTCCACTGTCGTTGTGCCTAGCAACCCCGTTCCCCACCCTGGTCCATGTGCTGCCCGCTGTGTGGGATCATGTGTAAGTGAAGTTTGTGGCAGTTTCACCCAAAGAGAGCAACATGTCTGGGTAAATAGAAGAGACTGCCTATGTCATGTGTGGTTTCCTGAGCAAAACTAAATCATGGGGCATGCTATTTAAACATGATTGAGAACATTGAGCTGGGAATGTGTCTCAATGATAGAGTGATTGATAAGCAATGTGCAAATTCCTGGGATGGAGTCCCACCCCTGGGAGAAAGGTTAAACATACCAAGATGGTAGTACAGAGCCTTGAACCGAGTGCTGGGCCTTCTGGAGCTGCATAGACTCCAACCTTATACAACTGACTGGGTAAAGACTGTCATAAACCTACCAGTAAGACAGCATCGGGCATCCTGGATGGAGATGTGGGGCAGAGCGGGTAGATGACAGTCACAATAATTAGAAGCTTGACCACTAAGACTTTATGCTCTGTGCTAATGTTTCCAATTTGTCGTAAATACAGAAAAAGCCACTGAATAAAGTTAATGGAAAGAATTGCAATCTTGTTTACATTTTGGAAAAATCAATCAGACATAAAATTCAAAGGTGGATTTTTTTTGGAGGGTTATTTTGAAAGAGAAACTGATTGTGAGGAATTATCGGGAATCCAGGTTAGAAAAGACTCAGGCCTCCAGTGGCAGGATTGAAAGGCAAAAGAATGGTCAGAATGGGAAATTCAACTCCTTGTCTCTGGCTCACTGCCCCTGTCTCTTGAGAGGTTTCTAGTATTTTTCTTTGAGATAATTTTTTTTGACTTCACATTTATTTTTCCTCTTTCTTTGCATATGTATGTGTGTGGTGTGAGTGTGTGTTCTCATGTGTGGGCACACATGTATGTGCAGGTGCATGTAATGTGTGCATGGTGACGAGGTTGATGTCAACTGTCTTCTTCCATTTCTCTCCATTGAATGGTGGAGGCAGTCTGTTGCTGAACCTGGGACCCGCCTATTCTGCCTAGATACTAGGTTCCTCAGAGAACCCCTGTCTCTGCTTCCAAGTGCTGGGATTCCAGGCAGTTGCAACATCTACCTGGCTTTTTATGTGGCTGCTGGGGATTTGAACTCTGGGCCTTACATTTCCGTAGCAAGTGTTTTATCCACCGAGCCACACCCCACACACCAGTTCATCAGAGAACTTTCCCTTGACTTCTTTTGCTTTCTCCTCTCCCACTTCCTCTTCCTCATCCTCCTCTTCTTCTTGAACTGACAATCCCCCTGCATCTGCCTATTGAGTGCTGGAATTCCAGGTGTGCAGCCCTGCCTGACTTGCTTCAATAATTTCTATCTCATAATTTAAGAGCCTGCATTATTTGTAATTGTACAATTGATTCCTGCCTGATGTGCTCTGTTCCTGTGAGGGATAATGGCCTTGGTGCTTCACACCAGAGAACGAATAATCTGTCAATCAGCCCCTCTCTGCTGGCTCAGCAGCTCTGTAAGCTTGCACTAGCGTTTATTGGTTCACAGGAGAAAATCCATCATGTGGTATTGACTGTAACTAGAAATACCAGGAAGGAAAAAAAACAAAAAAACAAAAAACAAAACGTTGCTCCAAATAAACCTTTTCATACTGCATTGAATTCAGAAACATTTGAGTTTTCAGAAAAAAACAAAACATGTTTTCTAGGAGGGAAAATCCTGTGCAATCTGCTGCTTTCTAATTTTCATGGTTCAGCACTTCTCTCACGCAGCACATGGCTATGACTTTAACTTTAGTTTTCCAGGAGAAGCTCCCAAGGAGGCATTTTTTCCCCCTTACTGGTTAGGCTAGCATGCCATTATATCTCACTGGAAGCCTCACATGCAGCCTGCATATTGTGTGGGAGTTATCATCCAGTTGCAGTGGTTACCTGTGACCTTTACAAACTAAAAACAGATGGCTGCTTTAAGAGCACCTGTTTTCTTCACACATCCTAATGAAAGACTGGCATGAAGCTGCTTTGAAATGCAGACAATCTGGGGCTACCTGGATCCCAGCACGTTCCAAGCAGACTGTCTGCTTCTGGTTCAAGCACTGTCAGGACTCTCTTGAGAAGCCAAACCAAGACAACGTCTCTCTCTATAATACATACATTCTCATAGCTGCATACGTTTTTAATAGAGGGGATCCAGTACAGGGAATCAGCTAAGTATACACTAAAAGTCTGAAAGCAAAAGCTGGGGGCAATGAAGTAACAGAGTAAGGTCTATATACACGTGTGTGTGTGTGTGTGTGTGTGTGTGTGTGTGTGTGTGTGTGTGTGTAAGAATAAGGAAATTATAAGGAATTGACTTTCACAATTATTCAGATGTCAAGTCCAAATCCCGGGCGCCTGACAGAATGGGGGTGACCCAGGGAGGTTCCAGCAGGAAGGTCATCTGCTGCCAGAGCTCCTTCTTTCTCGTCCTGGGGAGGGTCACTCTGTTCTGTAAGAGCTTTCTGTAGATCGGAAGAAGCCTGCCCACTTGCTTTGCTCAGCATCTACCTATTTGAATGTGAATTTCATCTGAGAATAATCTCTCTTGGAAGCACCCAGAATAATGTTTGATGAAGGACCTGGGCATATAAACACACGGCGCATAAACAGGCACATTTTCTATATAAAACGGTGGCAGAAAACACTGCACAGCGTTGAATAACATGAGAGGCATCGTTTCACTCACTGTAACTATGTTAATAATTTATTCTCCTGCTAATTTTTCCTACGTTGTGTACATGTGTGTGAGTGTGGTATGTGTGGTAATTGGTGTGTGTATGGGGGTGTCTGCCTATATATGTATCTATAAGGTTAGAGGTGGACGACCTGTGTCCTGTCAGTCTCTGCTTTAATCCTCTGAGACATCACCCCCACAGAGTCTGGATGCAGGTTGGGGACCAGCCAGGTCCATGGGTGCTACTGTCTCTGCACCCCTCACCCAGCCCTTGGGTTTCAGATGTGTGGGGTCATGCCGAGCTTTTTATGCGGTATTACCATCTGAGGCATCTCTTTAGTCCTCCATTTTATTCTGTGTGTGTTGTGTGTCTGGTGTGTATGTGTATGTGGTGCACACACATGAGCATACTAGCGCACATGCCTACATGCCTGCACGGGCAGGGGTCAGAGTATGGCAGAATGGCAAATATCTCCCTCTGTTGCTCCAGCCTCATTATCTTGATGCAGGGTCTTTCACTGAACTGGAAGCTTACAATTCCAGTGATGAGGATTCAGCCAGCTCCATCCCTCACTGGTGTATAGCAGTCATGCCTGGCTGGGGTTACAGGCACGTGTAGCCTTGCCCAAATTTTATGTGAGTGCCGGGGATTAGAATCCTCTTGCTTGCAGAGTGAGCACCTTTACCTTCTGGGCCATCTTCCCAGCCCTGATTTTTAAAGTGTAAATTAGATCATAGCAACACTTTCCTCTAAAGTCATCCAATGACTTTGAATGGATGCTTAAACCCTTGTCATAGCCGGTGTGCTTGGGAGTAAGCGTCTGAACAGACCAGATCAAAAATATATGTGAGCAACACACTGCCAACCGCACTGCGAAAGCACTAATAACCTGCTGCAGTCACACACATTCGTGTTTCCTGCCGTGAAGCTAAGAGAAAGGTAGTTCCGGTAACCAGAATTAGGGAAACAGTACCAAGCCCAAGATTCATTCTCAAGGATCCACTAGATTCTCAGCAAAGAAGACTGTGTGGGGTTGGAGAGATGGCTCAGTGGTTAAGAACGTTTGCTGTTCTTGTAGCCTGGTTTTGGTTCTGTGTTCCCACACAACAGCTCTCAACTAGCTGTACCTCCAGTTCCAAGGAGTCCAACACTTTCCGACCTGGGAGGGCACCAGACACACATGTGGTATATACGTACACAGATGCAGGAAGAATGATAATACACATAAAATAAAAGTAAAGAAATCTTTCTTGGGGTGTTTTTTTTTTTAATCTCTCTATTTAGCCCTGGCTCTCCTAGAACTCCCTCTGTAGACCAGGCTTGCCTGGAACTCACAGAGATCCACTTGCCCTGCCTTCCACGTGCTGGGACTAAAGGTGTGCACAAAAGTAAACAAATCTAAAAAAACAAAACAAAGCAAAAAGAACTTTCAACAACCCAGAACAAAACAAGAACAAAATTTGAAGGCCATTGCAGCTCTTTCGAATTCTAACCGGATTTGCCCATAGATGAATGGAGTGCAGAGAAAAGAGAAAGCAACAGGACTAACTTTCTTTTTTTTTTTTCTTCCCCCCATCTTTAATTTATTTAAGATCACCTCCTTACAATTTCCAAAGAGAAAATACAAAAGAAACAGACTTGGTTTCAAACACATTAACAGTGGCCGGAGTTGAAAGCGTTGCCGACGGCACTGTCCTGGGACGCCAGCACACTCCAGGGCACGTCAGCGTTCCTGAGGAATAAACGAGGTTTCTCTTTCCTCCCACTGGGATGCTCTCAGCGTACGTCACTGCTCTTTTACATATCTTCCACATAGAAAGTACGGGACCTGCAGGTCATGCTGACAGTTGGAGTAGGTCAGCCCCAGTCCCACGCCAGAACCAAAGGCTAATGGCCACATTCTTCTTTTAAAGAAGGTGAGAGAGAAAACAACTCCTAGTCCAAAACCAGTCCCTAGCTAGCTTCACCACCGCGTCGGCCATGCACCAGTCCCACTTTCTGCCCATGTCGGACTCCGACTTGTTCCCCTCTGGTAACTCCAGTGCTCCTCACGGCCGGCCCCCGTGCTCCGACTAGGACTAACTTTCTATTTGACACTCTCAGAGTGGCTCTATGACCTTAACTGGGAATGTGCTTCTTCCGTTTTTTTCTAGACACCACACAATCCCATCCATGATGCTAAAGCAGCCAAGAGTGTCTACCCTTTAGGAGCCCACATTTCAATCATGATGAGGAGAATTCCTTAAGAAAGGCCGGGGGAGTCCCCGGAGTCAGATGCCTGAGACACCATCCTAGGCTGTATCAGGACAGTTGGGAGGCCATGGGGAAGTCACTGCTCACTCAAGCTCCCTGGGGATTAGTATGGCCTCCAAAACACCAGTTACCAGCTTATCTGTATTGAGTTACTTCCTGGTTTGGACACTGCCACCACAAACTACCCAAATCTCCTGCTGGGAGCTCAGGCCATCTTCCTACATTTCAACTGCTTTTGTCGATGAGCCATGTTTAGAGAAGCCTTTTCAAAAGGAGTCATCTAAACACTTAAGCTCTGTGTTAACTGGAACATCAGTCTTACGTATCTTGCATGTTAGTTTACTGCCAGATAAATAAGAAGCAGGTATGTACCATTGAAAACCACACTTGAAACTTACCTGAAATCTCCTCATTTCCATGTTCTTAATGGGTTTGTTTGTATCTTCCCTTTAGTTACTGGAAAAGCTTTCTTGTCACCTTGCCACCCAGGGTCATGTGGCCATGTGTGGAAGCATTTCTGCTTCCCCATTCATGGTGGTCGGGGTGGATACTGTAAAAATCCACTAGGCAGAGGCCAAGGATGCAAACACACTATAATGCACAAGACACCGCAGAAATGATCCTTCTGTGAATGCTAATAGGGTGTTGCTGTGGAGTATGAAGAGCCAGGGACTTGTGGCTCAGTGGTAGAGTACTTGCTCAATGTGTGTGAGACCATAATGGAAGCTGGTCTGGTGGGGCAGGGACTCCAAGGCAGTAGTTCTGAGGATGTCCTTGTTAGAGGTCAAGAATGCCAGAAAAGAATTCTGGTTCCTGACTCCTTGTTATCTCCTACATTTACCGAGAAGCTGTAGATGAGGGTGTGACAAAGTGGGAGGAGTCACTTGTGCACCTCCTGATTGGGTCATCTAGACTGACCGGCTCTGCATCATGCCTCATCCCAGCAAATCTGCTCAGTAAAAAATATTGCTGAGTTGTTTGCTGAAGTTGTTGCTAATGAGATTTTTCAACATAGTACTCCCGGACCTGTCTCCAGTCTCCACTGCAGCCTTTCAGCTCCTGAGAAAACTGTGCTAAAAGGGAGCCTCCCACCCTGGGGCCAAAATCCTTTTATGCAGGTGGCATTTGCCAATCCTCAGCAAAATGGGGTATTTTCTCCTGCTTTTTTGAAAACAACAGTTTGATCAGGTGAAAATGTAAAGGGCACAGGGATTGCAAGGAGCAGAAAAGCGTTAGAACCTGCCACCTTGTCCTTGTTTGCATCTTTCACTCTGTGCTTTGTGGTCTAGCTGTCAGCTCTCTTGCCTGTGGATAAGTCTGTGCTCAGACGGCCATTCTGATGCACATGGTTAAGGAAGTGACCTGTCCCAATTAGCTCAGTGTTTCCCAATTTAACAGTGTTGGAATGATGTTTAGCCAAGCTCTTGGTCATCTGTAGAGCTAGGTCCAAATGTGGATAAACTATTTGGCTCACTTTGAACCACATTAAGGATGTATGCACTTACCTTATCGATTGTAAAGTTTCTTCTGGATTTCTCAGTACAGGCAGTCCTTGACTAACCCTTCCCTCCTCAGACTAAACCATGGTTCCTCCCATGAGGAAGTTGTTTAACTAGCGTAGTCGTGGCCCCTGGGAACAACAGCTCTTCTAAGATGGGCTCTGGGAGAAATAGCGATTGGAACATCATCCTGTCTCACACCAAAGTGAATTCCAGTGAGGGTAATGTGACGCAGTCAAGCATTCCTGACAAAAATATGGGTGAATAGTCACTGACCTTCTACATGAAGGAAGATCTTGTATGTTTTTTTTTAAGCCAAAATATTCTCAAAGGAATATAGCAAGCCATTTGAGAAGCAAGCATGGGAAAATTGTCTTCACCAAAACTTGTAGATAAAATTAGAAGTCAACAATGGAAAAGAGACTAAAAGGGAAGTAATGTGAACTTCTACAGGTTCTAGGGCCTTCTAGAATGCTGATGGTACTGTTTCCTGATTCGAGTCTGGTTACATGTTCTGTAACACTGCTCATTGAGCCCTACACATGTTTCATATTCCTAGATATAGATAGATGTATGTGCACAGCTAATAAAAAGTCAAAGGTGGGGGCCTGAAATGACACTTAGTGGAAGATGATGTGTTGAATGCATGAGGTCCTGGGTTCAAAACCCAGTATCCAAAGAACAAAAGTGAGTCAAAGGCAAACAGGTAAAAATATGTCATCAATATGACGGATAAATGTGAACTTGTAATAAAACTAATAATTCGAAGACAAATGACTGGGTAACAGAAGCATGGTAACAATGTTTTCTCTTCTTTCTCTCATCATTTTCCTCCCTCCCACCCTTCTGTCTTTCCTTCTGTTGCTGCTGACAGACTCTCTCTGTGTGGCTTAACCTAGACTTGAACTCTCAATCCTCTTGCTTCAGACTTCTGAGTGCTGGGATTATATGTGGGCCCGCTTAAACATGAATGTTTTTTAATAATAAAAAAATCTTTCATCATGGAAAAAACCTTCATCAACACAGAATGACAAGATAAAAATTAAGCTTGACTTAATGGTTTCTTGATTTAGTTTTTCTCTTCAAGAAGAAACTACTATGAACAGTCCCTTCATGATTCTTGGAAATTCTACCTATATTATTGTGGGGGGCCCAAAACAGCTTGACCACATAACTTCCATGACAGGCTTAGAGGCCCAGACACAGCTTCTGTGACAGGCTTATTGGCAGGCAACACCCAGACCCAGGAAAAGCCATAAGCTGACCCCACCCAGGGAGGGCCGCATCTAAGGGGAAGTACCTGACATCCCAAACATTCCAATCATTAGATAATGTTAGATAAGATGGCTAGATGGCCCTGAGTCTAGCACACACCTGTTTTTGTTTTACAGATACCCCTAGACAAAAGTCAGCCAATCAGGGTCCTGAACCCTGGAAATCCCCTCACCCCAACCTCTGCTATGATAAAAATTCTACCCTGCCTGAGCTCAGGGCTCTTTGTTCTCACTGCTGTGTCAGACAGACAGAGAGACCAAGCTCTGAGCTTGAAAGATAAAGGTTCTTTGTTTTTACATATGGGATTTAGTCTCCATGGTGGTCTTTTGGGGGTCCCCACAATCTGGGCATAACAATTATATATGGAATATGTTATGGTAATGACCTATTATTACTATTCTCCCATAAAACATCTATTTTATAAGCATACATATGTACATAAACCAGAAGGAACCGCTACACTATAGAGTTTTAATGAACAAAGTCTGTAGCTGAAGTTTTCTCCAGTCCTGCCTGGCCTATGGTCAGGACAAATCTCTCTCACCCGCCAGTCCCACAGCTGCTCAGATCCAACTGAGTAAACACACAGAGACTTATATTACTTATAAACTGTATGGCTGCAGCAGGCTTCTTGTTATCTAGTTCTTACATCTTAAATTAACCCATATCTATTAGTCTGTAAGTTGCTACATGGCTCGTGGCTTACTGGTACCTTACATCTCACTTTCCATGGCGGCGGCTGGCAGTGTCTCTCTTCCTCAGCCTTCCATTTCCCAGAATTCTCCTTTCTCCTTGTCCCGCCTATATTTCCTGCCTGGCTACTGGCCAATCAGTGTTTTATTTATTAACCAATCAGAGCAACACATTTAGCATACAGAACATCCCACAGTAAAAGTCCCCTGTAGATCTTTTCTTCTAAGCATATGAAAATATACCTCATTCTTTTAAATAATTTCACATCATTCCATCATGCCATGATTTAGTTAACTATCCCTGTTAGTGAACTGTTGGGCTGCCTCACCCCCTCCCTTGTAAAGAACATTGGAATTTAAACTTTACATGTATGTTTGGACATTCATTTAGACAAATGTCAGAAAAATTTGTAGAAATTTAATTATGAGTCAAAAGTACACACACACATATTTTTTGTGTGTGCGTTTCTGTATTTCTTTCTTCCTTCCTTCTCTCTACCCTCTACCCTCTTCCTCCTCCCTTCTTTATTTCTCTCTTTTTCCAAACATGACAAAATAAAATATAATTAAATAAAGCAAAAATCATCATATCAAAGTTGGACACAGCAATCCAACAGAAGGGAAAGAGTCCTAAGAGCAGGCACAAGAATCAGAGACACACTCGTTCTCACACTCAGGAATTCCATAAAAATACTAAACTGAAAGCTATAATATCTCTGCGGAGGACTTGATGTAGTCCAGTGTAGGCCCTGTGCCTACTGCATCAGTCTCTGTGAGGTCATATGTACCTTGCTCAGTTGATTCAGAGGGCCTTGTTCTCCTGATATCCTCCATTCCCTCGGGCTCTAACAATCTTTCCACCTCCTCTTCTGAAGGGTTCCCTGAACTCTGGGGGAAGGGATTTGATGGAGACATCCAATTTAGAATCTCTCTGTGTGTAATTTCTGGCTGTATGTCTCTGCATCTGTTCCCATCTGCTGCCAAAGGAAGCTTCTCAGATCATAACTGAATAAGGCAGTGATCTATAAATATAGCAGAATATCCTTAGGAGTCATTTTATTGATTTTTTTTTGTTAAAGACCAGGAGTATTTGGGTTTACCCTATGTCTTTGAGCTATCTAGTCTTTGGTTCTTGGTCACTCAAGCAGTGTTGGGTATGGGTTCTTGCTCATGGAGTAGGCCTTAGGTGAAATAAGACATTGGTTGGTTACTCCCACAAGTTCTGTGCCACCATTGCCCTAGCATATGTTGCAGGCAGGGCAGATTGGAGGTCAAAGGTTTTGGGTTGGTGTTTGCAAATTTCTCTTTGGGTAGCCTGCAGAGTACCTTCCCAAACCAAAGACACTAGAGCATAAGGGGTGAAGTCTCCTTGTAGGCACCAGCTGGATTTCTCCATGTTCAAAGACTTGTGTGGGTATTGTCCTTTGCAATGGAGCCCTGCTCTCAGTTTTTGGAGAGCAACCCATTGCTTTGGCCTGGGTTATTTGGGGATTTCCATGGGACACCCTTGGCCAACCTGACTCAATTGAATGTAAAGCAGTCCCTGTTCTGGAAACCTTGTTTGTTAAGAAGAGATGGCCAGTTGGTTCTGTCTCCCCCATTATTAGGTGGCCTTATTAGGATTGCTTTCTTATATTTTAGGAAGTTTCCACCCACTAGGTTTCCATACCATCCCTCAAATGCCCCTTTATTCCAGCTGTCTCTCTCTACATTCCCTCCTTCTAACCTATCTCCCTTTCCTGTCTCCACCTGATCCTCTCACTCCTGTCCCCAGTCGCTACCATTCCACCCATAAAATCCATTTCTCCCTCCCAGGGAAATACATATGTCTACCCTAGACCCTTCTTCTATACCTAACCTCTCTGGGTCTATGGATTGTAGCTTGCTTATCATTTACTTAATAGCTAATATCCACATATAAGTGAATACGTACCATATTTGTATTTCTTGGTCTGGGTTACCACACTCAGGATGATTTTTTTCCCAGTTCTATCCATTTGCCTGCAAATTTCCCAATGTCATTGTTTTTAACAGCTGAGTAATACTCTGTTCTGTAAATATACCATATTTTCTTTATCCATTTTTTGGTTAAGGGACATCTAGATTGTTTCCAATTTCTGGTTATTATGAATAAAGCAGCAATGAACATGGTTGAGCAAGTGACCTTGTGGTAAGATGGAGTATCCTTTGGATACATGCCCAAGAGTGGTATAACCTGGATCTTGATGTAGACTGATTCCCAACTTCCTGAGCAGCCACCATATTGATTTCCGTAGTGGCTGTACAAGTTTGCACTCCCACCAACAATGGACCAGTGCTCTCCTTATTCCGTATCCTTGCCAGAATGAGCTATCACTTCTGTTAGTGATCTTAGCCATTTGATAGTTGAAAGATGGAATCTCAAAGTAGTTTTGATTTGCATTTACCTGGTGACAAAGGACATTGAAGATTTCTTTAAGAGTTTCTCAGCAATTTGAGTTTTCTCTATTGAGAATTCTCTGTTTAGATCTATAACCCATTTTTTAATTGGGCTATTTGGTTTTGTTATATCTAGTTTCTTGAGTTCTTTATATATTTTGGATATTAGTCCTCTCTCAGATATGGAGTAGGTAAAAATCTTTTCCCATGATTCAGGTTGTGCCTTGTCTAGATGATGAAGTCCTTTGCCTTACAGAAGGTTTTCAATTTCATGAGGTCCATTTATTGATTGTTGATATTAGTGCCTGTGCTATTGGTGTTCAGTTCAGAATGTCTTCCCGTGGGAACTCGTTCAAGGCTGTTCCCCACTTTCTCCTCTGTCAGGTGCAGTGTAT
>CABHPQ010132213.1:0-13903 GCA_902168405.1 Peromyscus aztecus | reverse complement strand
AAAAATGGCTTATAATTGTGCTGATTTAGATATTGAGATAGAACAAAAGTTTTGAAGGTATTTTCTTGGACTTTATTTTCCTAAATGGAGAAAAATTAAAAATTTACATTTAAGAAATTCAGAGATCACACCAATAAGAAAATGATTCACTTGCTGATCGGATTAGATCAGTGTCAATAGTTACCCTTGTGACCCTGAGGTCCCTCCCCCAGTTGCCTATGCCCTGTTATTTTCTGTGGTGCTGAGGAACAGTGTTCCATTGTTGGAAAGACAAGACAAAGCAAACCCAAACCCCTAAACTGTGCATTAACCCTTGACAGTACTGAAGAAGGTGTCAGCATAGCATTAACTTTACATTCTACTTGAGTACCTGTTTTTTGTCATGAAATAAATTTCAGTGAAACGCAAATGTACATGTATTTTGATATGTTTTGGAATGAATAGATTCTAGTAAAACCATCTCTAGTCAAGACAGGAATGGATACCTGTCATTCATGGCATAGAGTGTGTGTTACAAGGTCAGGAAACCTAAATCTTAAAATCATATGGGAACAAAGTAAGTCATTTTACAACTTAGAGTTCTCTGGTAGTATTTAAAAACCTTTGAGACCTGCTTGTAAGAGCTTCATTGCAGTGATTACCTGGTCCTCCCTGGCCAGAGGACTTGGTTCTATCATTATCTGATAGAAATGCTAATAAAGCATGTTTTTTTCAGTTTTGTAGCTTTATGGGATAATTATCAGTTAATTCTCATTCACAGTGAATGTTAATTTGGGGGAATAGAAACAGTGACATAGTTTTCCAACATATACCATTGAACTGGTGAATTTTTATTTTTGTTGTGTTTTCTGATAACATCACAGAAATATGATATGTAACATTCTGTATTCCTTGGTCCACAAATGGTGGACACAGCTGGAGTCCACACACCCCTTACAGCAAACTTCTCAAACAAAGTGTCTGAGGGCTGCATTTCATAAATCTTATTCCATGGATCATTACTTAAAGCCTGTTCCATAAATAGATCTAGGAATGTTAGTTGTTTTTCGTTTCTTTGAGGATTACAGTGTTACTTTCTTATGGGGAATGTTCTGCTGGACCACTTGGAAAAGACTTTTTAATTTAAAAAGTACATTTTATCATTTTATGATAGCCCCCTTCTCTTTGACTAAACTAACCAAACTGAAAGTCTAGTTATTAAGGCTTCTTTGTAAGTCCAAGTAACCTTATACTGTCTGTTTTCCTGTGAAAAGTAGATTGACCCCGGGGAGTTATATATTGAAAACGACAATGCTGTTACAGTCATGTGTGAGCTACTCATTTTGAAATGCTGAAGCTGGTCTGGGTATCACACACGAGGGGGCTGATAACCTATCCTCAGTCTGGGGATGTAATTTCCCTTCCTACCCCTCCTACCTGTGACTACTAGCAGCAGATTGTCTTTCCTGGCAGCACTGACCACTTATCCTTTGCCTGAGAAGGCTACTTACAGAAGCAGCTCCCAGAGGCTCTTCTCAGCTCAAGTTCTCACTAGCCTGATGTTCCCTACTTGCCTGAGTCCCAGGGTGCCTCCTCTTAGCTCCACTTACTCCAAAGCCATTACTTCTAAAGATACGACTTTCCTGTGGGGTCCTCTCCTTTGTGGCTCACAGGGTCAGCTGTATCCCTGGGTGGGCAGAATAGTTTGTGGACGGCAGACAGTTAGCAGCAGTTACTTTCTGGATATTAGAAAGTGTGACTCTCAAATCACATAAAACTATGTTTGCATTTGAGATGTTGAATGTTTAATTTTTTAAAACAAGTTTACAAGTTAGAATATTTCACACAAAATATTAGATCAATTTCTAATACTTTGCTAAAGCAGAAGATGTCATAGTTCTTAAATGGTCACTCTGTACCACCATGGGTGGCCATTGATTCCTTTAGGTAGATCATATTCTTGCCAGTTTTCCACAGGTCTACTCCTAGGGATTGCTCCTGAGCTAGTTAACTTGTGGTACTATTTTTGGCCTCATATATATTCAAGCCTGTATAGGATTCTTGCTTAGTTGTCAATATTTTGAGGACAGTTTATAAGGTATCAAGTGGATGCCTGTGGATTCAATTCAACCATTGAACTGTTCTCAGTGGTGTGTGAATTAGTGACGGAAGCTCTGGTTTTTATTTTTCTTTTAATTCAGTGACATCTATATACCGGCTTAGTCATGAGCCATCCAGATGAGGCTTATAATATAAATTTAGTATTGCCAAACTGTTTTATATGTTGAGTCAATAAAAAAACAACAGGGTGGTGAGTTGATAAAGTTGCTACTAACCCCAAGTTTGAGCTCCGGCACCTATGTGATAGAATGTGATAGGAGAAAATTAAATCCTCAAGTCATCCTTGGACCTCCACAAATACACCTTTCTTCCTGCATGTCTACACACACACACACACACACACACACACACACACACACACACACACCAAATACAATAAATATTGAAAGTAATATTTTTGTTCTTTGAGACTTTCATACGATGTACTTTGGTCACATTCACTCCCTCCCCCAACTCCTCCCAAGTTCTCCCCCACTTCTCTATTCACTAACAATTTCTGTTTTTTTTTTCTTTTTAAAACTTACCTACTAAAATTTGTGCTGCTCAAATATGCTTGGGTATAGAACTATTTTCTAGTATGTGATTGACACACCAGCCATCACACTTTTAAAGAAAGCTGACTCTTTCTCTCCCTATGGTTGCATTGTGTCCTGGATAGTTTCCTTGTATCCACTCAACACCTTTGGCTTTTAGAATCATTCTACCTCCTTTTCCATGATGATCTTTGAGTCTTAGAGAAGAAAGTATGATATGTGTGCCCTGTTTAGGACTGAGAACTCAACAGTCTGTTTTCCACATTATAAGCAGTTGTGGGTCTATTTTAATCACCATCTACCACAAAAATTAATTTGTCTGATGAAGATTAAGAGTTATATTAAGTTACAGGTATAGTGATAAATCACTAGGAATGGGTTTAAGAATATGTCCATTTAGCAGAAAAGTAATAGCAGGTTCTTCCCTAGGGCCTATCACTTGTCTAGTCACTGGTCTTTGACCCCATTGACTATTGTGACCTTGTGGTTTGGACCTTAAATTCAATCAGAAAGTGTTTGGATTCTCCCTTGACATTCTTGCCACTATTGTTTGAGAGGGCCTATCTTTCCAGGCAGGTCATTAGTGTAGTTCTCAAGATCCGCAGCTGAGGAAGATTGATGGTTAACTTCGTCCCCTGGTAGCATGAGTAGCACTTCCCAGCCCTGTGAAAACAAGCCAGTAAAGACAAAACGTCCAGGCCAATACCAGCTTGATCTTTTCATGTCCTCTGACTCGAGCATGTGATGTCTTCAGCAATGGTGTCGGACCATCAAGTTCTAGAGAGTAACTAAGAGCAATGGCAATAGCCTGTGTTGTTTGGGTGTCTATGTGGCCTCTTTGGACAAAAGCTCAAAAAGAGGCAACTCTTGGAGCTAGTTTTTTTATTTGTTTGTTTGTGATGTCTAGTAAGGGCATTATGCCTCATTATACGGTTACTCCATTAAACTTGTCGTATATGTGTATAAGATTCTTACAGAAGTAGATTTTTTCCGTATGATTTATTTTTCAAAAATGGTATAATCCCTTTTCTATATTGTTTTCCCATCACCCACCAAATTTAACTCTTCCTGTTCCATTACTCCCCTTTATATGACTTCATTCCATGTTCTTTCTTTCAGACTTAAAGATTAAAAAAACTGCTTATATCCAATGAAGGCAAATGTCATACCCTATGTAAAAGTTTTCATAATTAGAGAGGTGGCAGAATCCAGCTGTCAATGATGATTAGGGTTGTGGAAGCCTCTAAGGCCACCAGTTCTGAAGTAGTCAGTGCTGTGTTTCACACTGAAAAGACCCTATTTTCAGGAAAATAACATTTACCCCATTATATTAATTTAAATTGGATTTTTATGAATTGTATTTAATTTGTAAAATAATTTACATTCATATATGTTTAAGAATAGTTGCAATGATTTATAAAATAACCTTCTCCATAATTTCACATTTGTAAATTTTAAAATTTTTTTAATTTTAATTATTATTTTATTTTATGTATATGGATATTTTGCCTATATGTGTATTTATGTATCACATCTGTGCTTGGTGATTGTGAAAGGCCAGAAGAAGGTATAGTAGACTCTGAAACTGAAGTTACCTATGGTTGATTGTGAACCATTATCTGGGTTCTGGGAATTGAACCCAAGTCCTCTGGAAGAGCAGTCAGTACTCATAACCAATGAACTACCTCTTCAGTCTAAGTATGTACATTTTAAAAAGTGTGTGCATGTTCGTGTGTGTGTGTGCGTGCGTGCGTGTGTGTGTGTGTGTGTGTGTGTGTGTGTGTGTGTGGTCATAGGACAACTTTCAGGAGTTAGCTCTCTCATTCCACCCTGGGATCTGGGATTTACAACTCAGGCAGCCAGGCAAGGCAAGTGCTTTAATCTACTAAGCCATCTTGCCAACCCATGTGTTTATATATTTTAAAGCTATGTTCTGTTTAAAGATAATTTAAGTCATGTTTGGGGGGGGAATTATTTTTTTCTTTTGAAACAGCCATTTTATTGAATGCTCAAATTTGGGTACCTCTTTATGTGTGTTTGAAGTTTGGTTTACTTGATTTGATAGGGTTGCATTCCATGTGTTTGAAAATCTCAGCTGAGGAAAAAGAGAGAGATCAGCTGGATAAACCTCAGATGATAAAGAAGGGCATAAGAGAATATCCCTGAGTGCCAAATTGTGTGTGGTGGTGGTGGGTTGCAGTTCATGACCAGGGCAGAGGCTGCGGATTTTAGACTGTGTGTGTGGTTTGGGGGCTGTGGCATCCTGGGTTGTACTCTAAATATCAACTGCCTGTTGAGGTCTCACCTCTGTGACCATCAGAATGTTACACTGGTTGACTAAATGATTTAAAGGTATGTGAGACAGGTACACAGGGACAGTAGTGTTTTCTGGCTTTCTAGGAATAAGTCTCAAGGACCAATTTAATGCTCAAAGGACTGCGTCAGAAATTAGCCCAAGATGGAACTGCATATCTGTCCTCATTCCGATCCCAGATCTGGGCTTCCTTTACTAAATGTCCCCTGGGACTTCATGAGGAACAGCAATTCATATTCCTCTTCCCATCTACTTTTGTAAGTTCATTGGAATACAGAAGTCCTCACTATCTCTAATTTACACCCCAAGGGTTTTGGTGTTTCAATTATATAGAATAATACATGCGTTTCCTATGATTTTCTGGTGTTAATATAAGAATGATGAGTAGTGACTTAACGTATATGGAATTCTCATGTAGAACATTGGTTTGATATACCTGACCAAGAGAAAGCTACTCCCCTACACTGCTAGTGCATTTCTCCTCCTCATCAGCCTTAGGCCCTTGGAAAGAAGCTTTGAATTGGAGAGAGAAGATCATTTCCAAGAGCTTAAGACAGCTACACTTCAACTGGATGCCCCAAGGAAAAGTCTTACTAATAAGAAGGTAGAAGGTACAGTTGCTTAACTTCAGAATTTGATTTTGAGAGTCGATTTTTCCAGTCTCCATGCAGGTAAACTGAGGCCCACATGGAGTTGCCCTCCAAGTTTCTCACATTGTCATTCTAGAGAAATGCTCCAAAGCGTAATAGACTGTCTGAGCACCTGCTGTGTCACACATGGCAAGAACTGTTAGATCCCGGTGACAGAGCTGGCTCCAGAGGACAGAAATCCAAAGCCAGACTTTACATTTATTTCCTTGCATACATTATCTTACTTGGTTCAGCATCATCCTGGTCATCAAGGCTAGTTAGAGTTGTAGTAATACGTATGTAAGATTCCACACCTACATGTGGTAGACGTACGAGTCGAAACTGACAGTTTCATTTCAACACCCATACTTCCTTGGGCTGCATGTAATGCCTACCTCTTAGAACATGCATTTTTAATTCTGCTTCCAAATGCAAGCTAAGTTACAGAAATGCACTGTCCTGGTGGTTAACAACGAACTAACAACACAATAAAGGAACGTAGTGATTTGGTTAGGCAGAGTGGTGGGGAGGGTAAGGGTTAAAGAGTTAGCTGCTTTTTTGTCTGGAATCATCTTTATTTACCCTGTTTGCGGGAAAATCTGCTTTCTCTGTGCTCTCAGCTTTACTAGAGTCCAGGGAAGGGTCCCTGATGATGGCTGTACGTGACACCTGCTTTCACAGTGCTGCACACGGTAGGAAGGAGGCAATGTGGGTGGCTGCCATCGGTATTATAATTATGATTTTTAAAGTGTAGGATCATGGCTGGTAGGGAAATACTTAAGACAAAATTTGAAAGTTCAAATGGCCTTGCTCATGAAGGCCTCACACGGAGGGCTATATTAAGCTACTGCTGGCTTTCATTGACTGGCACAGGAAGGAAAATTTCTCATTTAGTTTTCTCTACTGGAGACAATGAAATGTTATATCTGTTGGTTAAATAATTTTGTGTATGTTTGATTGTATATATTTCTGGCTTAACTTTATAGCATATTTAAAATCAGATTTCACCCCTTGGCTATTTAGAATCCGTCTCTGAAATGAATGTCAGAAATACCCTTTGGAAACTTGATTTTTAAGTTGTTTATCACAGCAAGCATTCCACTGACGCTTCTTATGAATGTGCAGCAGAGGTGTTTCGGGGAAATGTCACGGATGTTAAGTGAGTTACAGTTTTGACCACTGCCTGTCTTCCATTATTGGAGACTTGGCTTGGTGGCTGTTTGTGTTAGTCACTAAGGACAGCCCACTGGAGAGGGAACTATGGGCTTGGAGCAGTGCTCCAGAATTTAACACTACCCTTTTCCTATCATTCTTGCCATTTTGAGCTTCAGTGTTCTTTTTTTTTTTTTTTTTTTTTTTGGTTTTTAGAGACAGGGTTTCTCTGTGCAGTTTTGGTGCCTGTCCTGGATCTCACTCTGTAGACCAGGCTGGCCTCGAACTCACAGAGATCCGTCTGACTCTGCCTCCCGAGTGCTGGGATTAAAGGCATGTGCCACCACTGCCTGGCTAGCCTCAGTGTTCTTTAGACAACTTGAGCTTGCCTGGACTAAGCTGAATGAAGAAGAGTGAGTAACTGAAAGCAGAGGGGTACTTGTGGAGGAGTCCTGCAGAGAACCCAGTGACAAGGCTGCCAGACAGAAACCTGGGCCTCAGTGCTGATGGCCTGGCTAGCTGCTCCACACTGGCCTTTCTGAACCTGGGGGCTAAGAATATCAGATGAGTTTGGGGTGAATCTGTAGTCCAGTATTCTGCAGACTCATTGACTGGAGCCTTTTCCTTTATTGAAACTTCCTAGTTTTCTAGGTACAACACAATCTTTCCTTCAACTGCCATTGCTCTTTCTTCTGCTATTGGAATTTTAAATACTACTTAACTTCAAACCCGCCTAGTTCTAATGGCTCTCAGCCTTTATTCATTCCACACTTTGTTGCCTGTAGGGTGGTGCATTTTGAAGAAGTTGGCTTACCATGATGAAGACTGTGTCACAGAGGTTGCTGGATATCTTGTTCTTCTGAAAGGCTGTATGTGTCACACCATGGTCACCAAGGCTTTACTTGCTAGGATTTGCTTCTTTCTATCACTTCATTTGACAAGGTGCACATTTTCTACGACATTAAGTTCTTTAATCTTTTTGTTTGTTTGGTTGTTTGCTTAAGATGAGACTTCACTGTGTCTCTCAGACTTGTCTCAAAATGTATCAAAGCCTCCGCTTCCTGTGTAGCTGAGATTACAGGAAGCTTTGGTGGTTTTTAAATGACAAATTATTTTATGTGACTACATGACAGATATAAATTAGTCAAGTAATAAGAATTCGAAAAAGAGTTTTCTCCCTTTCTTTTCTTTTTTTTTATATAATTTTATTTAATATTTACTTTAAAATAAATGTTTGAACATATTTGATTTGTGTTGCAAATTTATGTTTATGGGTTATGATGCCATTTGGAACATCTTTTTTTAGGATGTAATATTTTTATTAATTTTTTGAGAACTCCATATAATTTTCTTGATTACATTCACCTTTCACTCCCCTAACTCCTTCGAGATCTATCTCTTCTCCTTTCCTCCCCAACTCTGTCCTTGTTTGTTTGTTTTGTTTACTAAACAACTACATTGCAGCAGATTCTGGTCCTCTGTTTTTTGTAATATTTCTACCTGCACTTTCCCAATGTTCCCAAACTTTATATTTGGGGGTTGTGCTCCCTTTCTTTTCTATTCTCTGATTCAAAAAACAAAAAAACCAAAACAAAAAAAAAACCCAGTATTGATTTGATGTGTATTTACTCAGGTCTTTTTCGATAAAAACATACAACTGGAAATGCAGCTAATTGCCTAATCACACCTTGCTCTTTGATTTCAACCATGTTTTAGATACTGTCCCTTTTCCTCTGTAGTTTGATCATGACTTTTCCAAAATTTAGATGCTACCAGCTAAGAATTGGGGCCTTTAACATTGATTAGACCATGGGAACACCACCCCTTGGATAGAATTGGATGCTTTTTCTCAAGGGGCTGGACAGTGGGAACTGGACCTGTTTTATTGGTCTGTGTTCTTCTAGCTGAGGCCACAGCAAGAAAGCCCTCACCATATGATACCATCTTGGTTTTGGATTTCTTTCCTGTCAGAGCAGAGGAAGGAAAACATCTGTTCTTTGTGAGTTATCTGCCCTAAGGCATCTTGTTCTAGGAACACAAAATGGGCTATTACAATGTCTCTGTCAGCTCTCGATATATATTACCTTATCATTATTTTTAATGGATGGAGATATTCTATGATAATGCTATACATGATTTATTAATGTGTTGAGTTTGTTCTAGTTTTGTCATTGCAAATCATACACTTTTAGTACACATGCCAGTATTTCTTGTGGGCAGATTCCAGAAATTGAAACTTAAAATTCAAAGTATTAAAACATTTAAAAATTCTGATTGATCATGTCACTTGAAATCAATGTACTGAATTCCCAATGTATCAAGTCACTGGATCTGTGAGGTACTGTCAAATGTATCCTTACCTCTATAGACATACCCTTTGTATGTATGTATGTGTGTGTGTGTGTGTGTGTGTGCCTGTGTGTATGGTGCCTGTGCAGGCTGGAGTTGGTGTTAGATTTCTTCCTCAATTGCTCTCCACCTTACTCTATTGTGGAAAGGTCTCTCACTGAACCTGGAACTCACTGATTAGCTGACTTGGGTCGCCAGTTCCATGGCTCCTCCAGCTTCTGCATCCCAGTTCCTGGATTATAGAACCACACCATGGTGCCCTGCTCACTATGTGGATGTTTGCATAGCAAACACTATTAACTGAACCACTTCCCTACCCCTCATGTATCTTCTAAAATTTGCTCAATGATCAATGACAAATTGTGCATCTTTATTGCTTAAATATGCATTTTGCAACTATTAACACATTTGAACACATTTTTATACTTTTAAAGACCATTTAAATTTCATTTTCTGTTCACTTATTATTCTTTTTCATCTATTTTAAGTGGGGTCATTTTTGTGGACTTTTAGTGTTTTTCATGAAGTGTAGATATTGTTCTCTGTTACAGATTTATTTCTTTTCTTTCTAGACTGCCATTTGTCTTCACTCTACTCACACCATTTTTTTTGCTTATCTTACCTCTCTTTTATTTTATTTTATTTTATTTTTATAATTTGATTTAATATTACATATCAGCCATGGATTCCCCTGTCTTCCCTCCTCCTTCCCCCCCCCTCCCCTCAGCCCACCCCCTATCCCCATCTCCTCCAGGGCAAGGACTCCCCTGGGGATTCAGCTCAACCTGGTAGACTCAGTCCAGGCAAGTCCAGTCCCCTCCTCCCAGGCTGAGTAAAGTGTCCCTGCGTAGGCCCCAGGTTGCAAACAGCCAGATCATGCACTAAGGACAGGGACCACACCATTTTTTAGGAGAAAAACTATTTTATTTTTGTTTACACCTTAAGAAAGAATGCAGCCTTCAGCAAAGAAGAGCACACCTATTGCTTACCAAATACCAAATGGTCAGCCCTGAAAACATGCATACGAGTAATATACAGACTAAACAGGTTATATTTAGGAATATATATGTATACACCTATAAAATATACGCATGTAACAATGATTAATTGAAAAAAAAAAGAGACCAAGAATTTGAAAGAGCATAAGAAGTGGTATGTGGAAGAGTTTGGAGGGAGGAAAGGGAAGGGAGAAATGATGTAATGATGTTATAATCCCCAAAAGATAAAAGAGGTGATAAAAATGTTTAGTACATCATGGTGGGAAGACATGGTAGCAATAGCATGAAACAACTCGTCCCATTAAGGTGCAACCAGGAAGCTCCCCCTTCCTCCTGTTTGAGACAGTTTGTAGCAGAGGACAGCATCCAATGTGCAACCCTTTTTCTTTGGCCTTCTAAGTGCTGAACTCAAAACTGTCACCAATATTCCCAATAGTCCCTTTTGTATGTTATGTAGAAAGACTTTAAACCAGTTAAATGTATTGAGTTTTCTTTTTTGTTTCAATTTAAAAATCCAGTAAGTTTTTCTTTTGTTTTATATAAGAAAGCTTTCTTTGAGGTTAATATCAATTTAATTTATTCTTTTAACAATTTTAGCTTTATGCACAGTCAGTTAATGAACCTAGAGCCTATTTTTCCCTGTGATGTGATGCGAAGTAATGGTCTAAGTATGTAATGGATAGCTAATTTCTCTCAGACCCTAAAGAATTGTCTTTCCTTTTCTGATTAGACTGAAATATCAGCTTTTCATAAATGAAATGCTTGTGTTTATATAATGTTCCTTCCTCAGTTTCATTGTTTTGTTATGATACCCTCAAATCTTTATCAGGTACAATGTACATTTAATTTTAATGAAAAATATTTTTATGTATTTATTTAGGAATGTATGTATATTCAGAGGCCATGGATTTGAAAGAGAGCAAGGAGGGGTATATGGAAGGTTTGGAGGGAGGAGAGGGAAGTGGGAAATGAAGTTTGGGTGGGTTACTTGACTTTTATTTGTGTTTTTAAATTTATTGGCCATTTGATTATTGTCTTAATTAGGGTTTTATTGCTGTGAAAAGATACCATGACCACACCAACTTTTATAAAGGAAAACATGTAATTGGGGCTGGCTTACAGATTCAGAGACTTAGTCATTGTTGTCATGGTTGGGAGCATGGTGGCATGCAGGCAGACATGGTGCTGGAGAAGGAGCTGAGAGTTCTAATCTTGATCTGCATGCAACAGGAAGTGAACTGTCACACTGGGCATGGATTGAACAAATACCAAGACCTCAAAACCCACCTCCACAGTAACACACTTTCTCCAACAAGGCCATACCTACTCCAATAAGGCCACACCTCCTAATAGTGCCATTCCCTATGGGCCAACATTCAAACACATGACTCTATGGGGGCCATTCCTATTCAAACCACCACAATTATCTTCCTCACTTTTATTTTAAATTAGACTTTCTGTCTTCTTTTGTTATTAATTTATATATTCTGCATGATTTGCATGTCAGTTTCTTATTTTCTCTGACTCTGATTTTGCCTCTAGTAAGTGTACTAATTTTCTTTCTTTCTTTCTTTCTTTCTTTTTTTTTTGGAAAGAAAATTCTAACTTATCCTTATTTTTTCTTTATTTCTTTTATGTTTCTTCCTGAGTGCTAGTGTGAGTGTATGTCTACCACGTGTGTTCAGGAGCTCACAGAGAACAGAACAAGGCATGGGATCACCTGGATCTGGAGTTACAGATGGTTATATGATGACATATGGCATAGGAATTGGATCCAGGCCTCTGCTAGCACAATAAATGCTCTTAACCATTGAGTCTCTCTCTACCCTCTTCTTTGTTATTTCTTTCTGTATCCTTAAGAATTTATTTGTGGCTATGTCTGTGTTCATGTCCTACTGCAGTCAGGATGTGTGTTGATGTCTGTGGCCTGTGTTGCTACAGAAGGCTATGCAGCTATCCCTGGTCTGAGCTGATGCCTGAAGCTATATTGATGTCTATGGGCCTTGTAGCCAGGGGCCACATTGGTGTGAGTCGTCTGCATTGCTGCCTGAAGCCATGTTGATGTCCATGGGCTATGTAGCCACCAGGGGCCAAGTTGATGTGGGTGGCCTACATTGTCACCTGAGGCCATGGTGATGTTCAGGGCCTGTACCACTGCGGAGGGCCGTGACAGTGTCTGTTGCCTGTGCAGCAGCAGAGGGCCATATTGATATCCATGGTCTGTACTGCTGCTGGAGACTATGCTGAGGTCCTTGGCCCATGCTGACACCTTGAACCACAAGGAAGACACAAAGAAAGAGGACTAGGCATGACATGTGACTTCAAAACCTCAAACTGTGCCCTATTTAACACACTTCATCTAGAAAGGTCATCTACCTCCTAAGCCTCCCAGCAGTGTCACCAACTGGGGACCAAGTATTCAAATGCCTGAGTACATGGGGGACATCTCATTCAAATCACTACATTCTGTCAAGTTTCATTGTACAGAATATAAGAAATTTGTCATTGACATCTCAAAAAAAAAAAAAAAAACCAAACTGACAACAATGATATAAAAAAAAATTCCCAAACTCTTCCCTGATTCTCATCTTCATGGGAAGTCAGGAAAAGGAGTCATAACTTTGACCCTAAGAAGAGAAACAAGGGATTAGAGAGTAATGCAAGCTGGAACAATAAGATTTAGTCACATGAAAAAACCAAGGTATTCCTCAGCACTGAGGTTACCATGCTCCGTGTTTGATCTGACATATGGAATTTTTCTTCACAAAATAGTGATTGAAATTTCTTATCATGAACCTAATCAAATTGCTAATTTTTTAAAGAAAAAATGTTAGTTCTTGATTTTTTACTTTTCCTTTTACAACTTAAATTTTTTCATTTCTTTTTAAAATTATGTTTTAACTATAATACCATGCAGCACAGATAAAATTGACTAAGTCTATTTAAAATCAAGAGAGAAATACATAAAATACATATATATACTTTTGACTTCTACAGTTTTGATATCTTCCCTTTTGCCACTTCTTTCTAATTATCTCTCAATAAAAAAATGAATTATCCTATTATGAGTGTCTTTTGCCTTACAGAAGCTTTTCAGTTTCATAAGGTCCCATTTATTGATTGTTGATCCTAGTGCCTGGGTTAATCAGTGTTCTGTTCAGGAAGTTGTCTCCTGTGCTAATGCATTCAAAGCTATTCCCCTCTTTCTATTGTATCAGGTTCAGCATATCTGGCTTTGTGTTGAAGTCTTTGATCCACTTGGACTTGAGTTTTGTGCTGGGTGATAAATATCTACTTACTTGCATTTGTCTACAAGCAGACATCCAGTTAGACCAGCACCATTTATTGAATATACTTTCTTTTTTCCATTGTGTATTTCTGGCCTCTTTATCAAAAACCAGGTGTCCATAGGTGTGTGGACTTATGTCTGGGTTTTTTTATTTGATTCCATTGATCAGTGTCTCTGTTTTTATGTCAATGCCATATGGTTTTTATTACTATAACTCTGTAGTACATCTTGAAATCAGGGATGGTGGTACCTCCCTTAGTTCTTTTATTGTACAGGATTGTTTTAGCTATTCTGGGTTTTTTGTTTCCACAAGAAGTTGAGCATTGTCCCTTCAAGATCTGTGTAGAATTATGCTGGAATTTTGATGATGGTGTCATTGAATCTGTAGACTGCTTTTGGTATGATGGCCGTTTTTACTATGTTAATCCTACTGATCTATGAGCATGGGACATAGTTCAATCTTTTGATACCTTCTTCAATTTATTTCTTCAAAGACTGGAAGTTTTTGTCATAAAAGTCTTATTTCCTTGGTTAGAGTT
>CABHPQ010132212.1:20699-40584 GCA_902168405.1 Peromyscus aztecus | reverse complement strand
AAATAAAGTAACCTCTCTCTGGTGTCATGTAACGAAAACGGCGGTTCAGATTTTAATGCTCTACTTCATGCCCCCTAGGTTTGTGTCCCTTGTCTCTGTTGTATGACTATGAAGCTGTGTCTACCTGACGGCTGTCCTGTGAATCTGTCCTTGGGTCTCTGGGTATGAGTGTGTCTGTGAATGGCTTGACTGTCCGTGTCCATCACAAAGGGCTTCACTCTGTGTTTTCTGAATAGCATCTTATGGGAAAAGAATGGAATCCCTTAGAGAAACCTTTAATAGAGTTACAAGGGATTAAGTCACTGGTTCCAACTGGTGTTAACTTATTTAGGCAACAACTATAAGTGTTGCTTTTTACTTTTAGGGTAGATTTTAGAATGTTGCATTCAACCTCTGTGTTTTCTGCTTTTGGCAAATGATACACATGCATTGTTCTGAACCAGGAGTTTGGAAGAGTACATAATTTAAGATTACAGCAATGCATTTGTTTAGATAGTAAAAGTTGATTACATGGGAAACCCAAGGCAAGTAAGGTTGATGGTTACATAGTTATGGTAAAAGCAGACTAAACTAATAATTTATGAACACAGTAGTTTGACAGTCTTAAATTTTATGTGACCACAATTTATCATGATCTCTGGCTGTGAGGTTGAGCAAAAGTTCCAGTCTCTTAATAGTAGAAGAGATATTTCATCTTAGTGCATTATCACACTTCAGAAGTGTAGTTGTGATTGCTGCTCAAAGCCCTCTTGTTCCTATCTGATGTCATGTGCACTACTCAGAACCTGTGTGTTTCCTCTGTAGACTCCAGCTCTGACCAATTTTAAGTCCTGTTGAATACTGTGTGGTTTGAACTATAAATTTATACCTCATTTTCTAGCCATATTCCACTGTCAATGGTTCAGTTTATACTCTGGGGACCATTGCTCTGCATTTTCTAATGGTAGGCTTCCTGGGAGGTCTCAGACTTTCCAGCTACAAGCTCAGCAGGGGTCTGCCTCACATGGCACTCTTCCATTGCTCTTTCAGAGTGCTGAAAGCGATGCTCCAGGTATCGCTCCTCTCTTGTCACTGCTGCAAGCAACTATTGTCTCTCTTTTTCCTCCTTTTACCTCATTAAAATGTCTGTCACTGAGTGCATCATGCTGACTCTATGAGGCTCTCTGTCTTCCATGGTGGCTTGGGACATTTATCCCCTGTCACTGAAAGGAGCAATCTCATCACTGACAATTATCAAAGGCAGAATCTAATTATTTTTTTCTTTTTTTTCTTTTTTTTGGGTTAAGTTTCATTTTTATATCACAATTAAATTAGAAATTTTGGGCCAACACTCATTCTTTTTTTTGGATAGTTGCTATAAATTTTTTTCTCAAATTATTACCTGGAAATTATGCAAAGTATAGCCTACATGTTATTTACCATCCTTTTCAAATAGTATATGCAAATACTTGTAATAATCATCTAAAGCTGTCGTGACATGTTATATGCTGCTTAGCTTACAGAATAGAAAACTATTTCTGAATTTCTAGAGACTAAATTCTGATGTGAAAGCATTAGGGTTTTTTATGAGGCTGATCTCTTTCATCTGAAGGTGACTGCTTTCTTCGTGTGTACTCAACGACCCTTTTCTTTGTGTTTGTGCCCCCATTCACCTAAAGATATCTCACATATTTCAGTAAGTTCCCCCTCTTATATTCTCATTTGTTTGATTTGTCTCTTCAAATGTAGTCTCTTCAAATAAGGTAGCATTTAGGATTAAGTTTTCAAAATATTTTAATGAGTAAAATTCAATACATAATGCAAAAAAACTACACATATTCAAATACTGATTTTTAACTAATATATAAATGATCTGCAAATTTAATTTATTATATAAGGCTATTCTGAGGCTGTGGGTGTTAGCATAGTTATTATTTATTTTATAGACAATATCCACTTATTAGTTTGTGCATAGCATGTTTGTCTTTCTCAGTCTGGATTACCTCACTTAGGATGATTTTTTTCTAGTTCCATCCATTCACCTTCAAATTTCTTGGTGTCCTTGTTTTTAACCGCTGTGTAATACTCCATTGTGTAAATGTATCACATTTTCTTTATCCATTCCTTGGTTGAGAGACATCTAGGCTGTTTCCATGTCCTAGCAATAGCAGATATGTAGCCTTAACTGGGCCATCTCCTCTGACCAGATTGGTGCCTAGCTAAATTGTTATCAAGCCACTGATGGAAACAGATGCAGACTCACAGCCAAACATAAACACTAGGCAGACCTCCAGGAATCCTGTAGAAGTAGAGGAGAAAGGATTGTGGGAGCCAAAGGAGTCCAGGATACCGCAAGAAAACTTACAGAATCAACTAACCTGGGCTCACTGGGTCTCACAGAGACTGAAACAACCAGGGAGCCACTTTTTCCTTATCCATTTTTCAATTGAAGGGCATCTAGATTGTTTCCAGGTTCTGACTATATGCTATATGACTATAAATAATGCTGCAATGAACATAGTTGAGCAAATGTCCTTGTCTTGTGATTGACTATCCTTTGGGTATATACCAAAGATTGGTATAGCTGGGTCTTGATGTAGATTGATTCTCAGCATTCTAAGAAACCATCATACTGTTTTCCAAAGTGGCTATACAAGTTTACACTCCCACCAACAGTGGAGGAGTTTTCCCCTTACTCCACATCATCTCCAACATAGGCTGTCCTTTGCAGTTTTTGATCTTAGCCACTCTGATAGGTGTAAGATGGTATCTCAGAGTTGTTTTGATTTGGAGTTCCCTGGTAGCTAAGGATGTTGAACAATTCTTTAAGTGTTTCTTATTTTTTTTCTGTTGAGAATTCTCTGTTTAAATCTATACCCCATTTTTAATTGAATTATTTGGTATTTTGATGTCCAGTTTCTTGAATTTTCTATATGTTTTGGAGATCAGCCCTCTGTCAGATGTAGGTTTGGTGAAGCTCTTTTCCCATTCTGTAGGCTGTCATTTTGTCTTATTTACAGTGTCCTTTGCCTTACAGAATCTTTTCATTTCAAGAGGTCCCATTTATTAATTGTTGATTTCAACATCTGTGTTGCTGGTATTACATCAGTGAAGTTGTCTCCAGTGCCAATGTATTCAAGGCTATTTCCCACTAAATCATTAGTAGGTTTCCTTCAAGGACCAAATATCAACTCAGCTATATGTATTACAAATGAATTTAGAATAATGAGATCACACTTGTGACATGGGCCTCATTTCTAAGTAGAGAATTTTAACACCTATGTTTATGTATGTTTTCCTGGTGTATGATGTGGAAGATGCAACTTTGACTTTGGGTTAATCTGCATTTTTATTGACTAATTAGTGTTTATTTTTCTAGGGTATATATGGTAGTTGTGCACATTATATGTGCATGTGTGTTCCCATGCATGTGGTACACATCTAAGCAAGGTCAAATGTCCATGTGTGCATCTGTATTTGGGGGACTGAAGTTGACCTCAGGACCAATCCTTGATTGCTCTACAGTTTATCTACCAATTCAGGGTCTCTCATATGAATGCAGAGTTTGCAGATAGGTGATAATGTAGCTAACTAACTTACTTCAGGCATCCCCTCTCTCCTCCTCTAGAGCATCTGAAATAGAGACAGGTTGGTATGCTTAACTGGTTATAGGTGGATTCTAAGGATCCTACCTCTTCTCCTAATGCTTCTGCAACAGTTATTTTAATCACTGACATATCTACCTAGCCCCTCTCATTCATTTTTTTGCAGATCTTTTTTTTTAAAGTTATCCAAAGTGCTACATTACATATGCCAATTTGTAATTATCTTATATTTAAATGTAATGCAGAGACAGCTGACCTGAGCTTATGGGAGCTCATGGACCCTGGGCCAACAGTTAGGGAGCCTGCATGGGACCAACCTAGGCCCTCTGCACATGTATTACAGTTGGGTAACTTAGTTTGTTTGTGGGGACCCTAGCAGTAGAATCAGGGTCTGTCCATAGTACATGAACTGGCTTTTTGGAACCTATTCCCCATGCAGGGATGCCTCCCCTAGCCTTGATGGGGGCGGGGGCTTGCTCTTGTCTCAAGGTGATATGACATATTTTGTTAACTCCCATGGGAAGCCTGAACCTTTCTGAATGGAGGAGTGGATGGGGGATAGATGGGAGGTGGGCAGATGGAGGGGAAACTGTGGTTGGTATGTAAAATAACTGAAAAAAATCTAATAAAAAAGAAAACAAACAAACAACAAAAACAGAAAGCTTGCTATCTGCTATAGCATTTCAACCCAAACTCTAATACCAAAAACATGAATACACACAGGAAGATCTGTAGTAAATGAATCACAGGCAAACACACAACGCTGCAAAGAAACAATAAAACCAGCCAAACCGTAAAGAGGAAACAACATAATAACTCATGACCCTTAATCATAGGCACTAAAATATCTATTTTTAAATGTACAAAAGGAAAATTGACACAAGAAAAAAACGAGAGATGTAAATTTATATTTATGGATGGTTATGTTTTGTACAATTGTACTTATATATAATTGACTAAAGAACAGACATAATTATTGTATTTAATTTCCTAAATTTTCATATGTACAAAAATGATTCTATATAGAAAGTAATGAACAACAGTTGTTTCCTTATGCCCATGCTAGAAAAAAAATTGCTTCGATTGTGCATGCATCATAAGAACACTGTGTGGTGGTATTGTGTTCCCCAAAATACTGTGTACTTTAATAAACTTATCTGGGGTCAGAGACAGAACAGCCACAATATTAAACATGAGGATAGGCAGTGGTAGCATATGCCTTTAATCCTAGCATTCCAGAGACAGAAATCCCTCTGGATCTCTGTGAGTTCAAGGCCACATTGGAAACCTCCAGGCATGGTGACACACGCCTTTAATCCCAGAAAGCAAGCCTTCAATCCCAGGGAGTGGTGGTAGAAAGCAGAAAGGTACATAAGGCGTGAGGACCAGAAACTAGAGGCATTTGGCCTGGAGAGGCATTTGGCCTGGAGAAGCATTTGGCCTGGTTAAGCATTCAAGCTTTCAAGAAGCACAGTTCAGCTGAGAGCCATTTGGCTATGAGGACATAGAGGCTTCCAGTCTGAGGAAGCAAGACCAGCTGAGGATCCGGTGAGGTGAGATAGCTGTGGCTTGTTCTGTCTCTCTGACTATCCAGCATTTCACCCCAATACCTGGCCTGGGTTTGATTTTATTAATAAGACTCTTTAAGATTCATGCTACAACACTGCCTATGGGGGATGTGGTAGGATGGGCCCAGTGCGTAAAGTGATTGCCACAAAACCATGAGAACTTCAGCCAAGAGCATCTGGATCCCCAGATGTGGGGAGAGACAGAGCTCCAGAGCTGATAGGAAAGAAAGCAGAGTCAAAACAGCGAGCTCCAGGCATGATGAAGAAACTGTTCCAAAGGGGAAGGAAGAGTGAATGGGGAAGATATACCCCACTCTCTATTCTGGTCCACTCACACATGTACACATAACAGTGATATACCTTTAAATGGACTGTGACCATGATATCTACACTCTCAACAGAATACTATGTAGGTATCTTATTGCTAACTACGGCAACTATATTGCATTAAGGAGCAATGAAATTTAGTTATTTTGTACAATTATAATTTCATACTTACAGAGTTATTTGCTCTCAACTACTCTTATTCCTTTTATTGTTTTTAAGTTGAAAATGTTCAAAATATGTTTTTATTTTATTTTATTTTGTTTTTTCAGGACAGGGTTTCTCTGTGTAATTTTGGTGCTGGTCCTTGATCTTGCTCTGTAGACCAGGCTGGCCTTGAACTCACAGAGATCCTCCTGGTTCTGCCTCCAGAATGCTGGGGTTAAAGGCGTGCACCACCGCTACCCAGCTATGTTTTTATTTTTTAAGATTATATCATCATTACAAAATTTCCCCCTTTCTCTTCCTCTATCTGAAGCCTCCCATGTAGCCATGTGATAGCCCCTCTTGCTCTGTTTCAAATCCATGGCCTCTTTTTAATTGTTGTTGTACACATACTCACAAGGATGTGTGTGTGCATGTGTCAGTGTGCTTGTGTGCACTATTCTTTCGTCTGTGTACATAGGATTCCTAAAAGGAACTGCACAGTGTTTGTCCATCTGTAAATGACTCATTTCAGTTAGCATGATGTTCTGTAGGTTTGAGTATCTTGACACATCTGCCAGCATTTAATATTCATAAAAATTTATCAGGCTATCTTTATGTTGGATAAGAAACATAATCTCAATATATTTCAAACATTTAAGTCATTCTAGAGTTTGCTTTCCCACTATAATAGGTTCATTATAAAAACTAATAATATGTATATAAATATTAAAAAAATTCCCAACAGAACCTACATTATTCATGAATGCTATAAATAATGTAACTGAATACACCAAAATGTAAATTATAAAATATTTAAAATGGATTTATAACAAATGTTATAAAATTCTATTAAAACAGTATTTAAGAATTTAGAAATTTAGAAATGTGAAATAGAAAATAAAATTATATTCATTTAAATTTAATACAAGTTTTTTTTTCAAAGCCTCAATCAATGTAACAAAATCTATAGTAGTAAAGTAAAATAAAGGAAAAAATCACACACTGAAAATTTACCTCAATAAATTATGGTCTTTGTGAGAGCTTCTAGATTGCTTGGAATCCAGGTATTCCCTACCATAAACATTCATATACATACACAGCCCTGTATGTGAGAATATGCATAAATATGTATGTGCACCTCTAAGATAGGTACACTCACCGAAGCATCAGCCACTTGGCACTATTTTTATTACATTCGCTTCACATGTTTTAATTAATTACCGTCATTGTTTTCTGGCATGCCTTTTGGAGATGGGAATCAAATGTATGCGACTTTTCTCTATGATTATCTTTCAGTGTGCTGTCATATGCATGTGCCATGGCCTCTGAGTGACATTTGGAAATCCATTCTATCTGTCTACCACGTGTTAGAGTTAAGGTTGCCAGGTTGTAGGCACATGCTATTATCCACTGAGATATGTATATCATTGGCCCATAGGGTTTTATTATTTAATGGGCAATTTATTATTTAATGTTTAATGATTTACTAAAACTTAGATATATATATATATGATATATATATATTATCATAAAATAAAGCTCTATGAAATAATGTAAGAAAAAATATGTATGGTTATAAGTAGGCACATTTGTTATATAAAATTTGTGCAATGATGTTAATGATGACTTATTATGTTATGTATGAATAACAATTTTTTCACATACTAAAGCATGTACATTTGGGGCAAGATACACAATGCATGCATAACCACCTGTGCTTACTTATTGGGCCAAGGTCACCTGATATAGCAGTGAGGATTTAGGCTGATTGGTGGGCCACAGCACAACTGACAATTTTATTTAGAGCCATCAGACTTTTTAGACCTTTATCAGAAAGAGAATATAATAGCCATTGCCAGGATCAATACAGTTATAGTTTCCAGGATATAGTAATGTTTTCAAGCTCTACAGCGTACACAAGATTAATGTCCAAGAGCAATTGTCCTGTTAAGCTTTCATGTTTCCTTGGCTTCTAATGGAATACACAGAGAAGCACAAAGGAACCTCAGTGCTTTGCTGCCCAGGGGAGTGCACTGGTCTCTTGGGAACTGGAAAGCACATAGTGCCCCAGGATCCATGGACTCTAACCTGTAAAACCTATGAGGCATGCCTCTTAAGGCAGCTAGGCTAAGCCACCAACATGGTTCCTTGCAAGTATGTTTTATTTCCCTTAAAGCCATGTTCTCACTAACACACAGTATTACGCTGAACAAGTAATTACAGTCATTGTAACTCTTCATAGCATACCACGCAGATTAAAGAGAGAGAGAGAGAGAGAGAGAGAGAGAGAGAGAGAGAGAGAGAGAGACCTATTTCTTTTTTTTATAGTATTTTTATTTTATAATTAACTTAATTTCACATATCAGCCACGGATTCCCCCATCCTCCCTCGTCCCATCCCTCAGCCCTTCCCCCCAGTCCACCCCCAGCTCCCACCTATTCTTAACTCATAGTTGAAAATGAAATGTTTTCTAACTGGTCCTTACTATACACCTATCTTTTTAAAGAATAAAATATTAATTGCTATAGAAGGATTCAAATCACCCAGAGGATAAACTTTTTTATCTCCCTATGAATAAATTCAGCTTTAAGGACACTACACAAATATTGTCTTATAAATAAAGCCTCGCTTTTTATCTTTTCTGACACAGAATCATTCAGAATAATTATGAAAAATTCCCATCTGTTCCTCATTGTTTTTGTGTAGATTTCAAATTGTAGTAGAAACTCAGAATTTCTAACTTGCTCTAACCTCCAATGTTCACTAAATAAAATGTTTTATAACATCCTTCAGTATGAAATTAAAATCCCAGATATGTGTCTCATTACTTACTTGATTTTGCTCTGTGTTCTTTGGCTTAATTTATTAACTGGTCTGTGATCATTGTCTAACATTATCGCTGCGTTCCCATTCCTAAAGAACAAGGTTACCTAAATGTAAAGCTTACTTACACATAAAGAAAAAACACTACTTTTTTTTCAGAAAGAATATTTAATTTATTTTTAATTTTTTGTTTATATTTGGGCATGTTCACATGAGTACAGGTACCCATGGTAGCCAGAGAGGGAGGTGGATTCCTTGGAGATGGATGTGAGCTGCCTGATATGGGTGCTGGGATCTGAACTCAGGCCCTCAAAATGAACCCACCTTCTGACATGCTCAGGACCCTGGAGTCCTTTGTTATAAAACTTGTCACTTTCTCCTCTTCCATCTCAGTCATTGCTCAAAGGAGCATGGGTATTTATAAGAGACCAAGAGACTTCAAATACTGAGACACTAACATTCTCTTGTGGAGGGAGAAGAGCATAGAAGACTCCAAAGAGCATAGAAGACTCCAAAGAGCATAGAAGACTCTGCCCTAAGGGTGTGTAAGCATTTAACAGTTGTTAGAGAGAGGGGAACATCTTCTTCTGTGATCAAGCTTACCCATGATCCTGTAGGCAACCCTTTACCATGCTGTTATGAGCAACCCTCACTCATGTTCCCATGAGGAACACTTTGCCCTCACTCCTGTAGGCAAACCAAATTAAACTCACTGGTCTGACAAGTTGGGCACATGGGTAAAATCTGTTTTTAACCTGCCATTGCATGTATCATCTAGAATACTTAGAAACAGGTGCCCCAGGATCAGTTATATAGCACCTATGTACATATTGAATTTGCAGTCTTGCTGTGGGATATTCTGTATGGCACATGTGTTGCTCTGATTGGTCAATAAATAAAACACTGATTGGTCAGTGGCTAGGCAGGAAGTATAGGCGGGACTAACAGAGAGGAGAAAAGAAAGAACAGGAAGGCAGAAGGAGTCACTGCCAGCCAGGACAAGCATCATGTGAAGATGCCGGTAAGCCACGAGCCACGTGGCAAGGTATAGATTTATAGAAATGGATTAATTTAAGATATAAGGACAGTTAGCAAGAAGCCTGCCACGGCCATACAGTTTGTAAGCAATATAAGTCTCTGTGTTTACTTGGTTGGGTCTGAGCGGCTGTGGGGCTGGCAGGTGACAGAGATTTGTCCTGATTGAGGGCTAGGCAGAAAAACTCTGGCTACACAGTCTTGTCATTTGAAAGGTAAAGAGATACAAGGTAAAGTTGATACAATTTCCTCCTGACAAGCCTATGTCTTCCTTTCCTTTTGCTTACTGAAATTCCTTCAGAAACACAAAAAGCCTTTCATCATCTAGCTCCTGCCTGCTTGTCCAACCTCATCATCACCACCACCTCCCAAGATATTCTACACTCAAATTACAAATTTCTAATGGGCTTCATAGATCAAGTCCCATGGTCTACACAAGCTGGTGTATTTCTGTAGTAGCTTCATTCCAAACACACTCCTTTTAAAGATACGTGAAGGTGCCTGACTATTTACCTACGTTAGATCGTAGCACACCCAACTTGAATTTTAGAATGTGTACAAATTTGTTTTCATTCTTTCTGCACAATGACAAAATCAAATTATATTATTTTAACAAACAAATTTCATTTTTGGTTGGAGAAGTTCATTTGATTTCTATGAAAATGAATATGCATCCAAGTTATAGTCATATAAGCTGAGTGTGGGCACAACTTCTTGCAACTGGAGGATATAAGTGTTTGCTATCACAAAAAATTTTCACAGTGTCTCTTCATTTTGTTTATTTACTTAATTTAAAACAGTTTCTGCAGTGTGTCTCATTGATTACTTGAAGACTTTAAAATATTTTATAATTCAAATCCCTGTTCAATAGAGACAGGTTGCTTTAAAATTATTTGCTACATAAAAAGACTATACCACATCTGAATCTGCTTTACACTTCCTGCATTTTAAAATGGTTTCCTCAGTTATTCACATAGTAATTCTATCTTTAAATGTATGTAACTGGCTTTCAAAAATACCAGCGCTATACTTGACAATGTGAAGTATGTTTTATATTCAAGCCTTAGTGATATTCTTTGTAAAAAGCCATTCAAAATGACTTTCATAATGGCAAAAACTGTTGCAACTATCATTATTGTGTAAACACCAGCATATTGCACACACAAAGTTAAACCAAAATAAACAAAGAATTGTCATAATACTTACTCCTAATTCCATTGTTTTTAAGAAAATAAAAATCCTTTTTTATTCACAGGGACCTAAGTTTTATCAATGATACTTTATGTGAAATCTACAAGAATGGAAAATGTGGTAACTTACCAATTAGCTGCATTGTACTCTGCCTCTTAAATGGATACAATGCTCACAGAATTTCATTTTAAGATGGATTTTTCATGCATATTCATTAAAGCCTGTTCTTCTGTCAAAGAGAAGTGTTCTGTTCTGGAAATAGAAGAATGGACAGTACTGCAACTCACAGTTTCTTTTCCATAACAAAGAACCAATGATGAGATCAAACAATCCTTATCATGGCAAAGAGAATTACCATAGAAAAACCAAGCAGAAGAATTTGGATTGTGAATACAAAGTGTTCTTGGTATACTGCAGAAAAAAAAAATGGAAAGAAGTATCCATTGTTTTTCAATGTGTGTAAATGAGGACTTTTCCAGTATATGGAAGAGTTTTCAAACCTATGGATAATGAACACATGTCTAGAAGCATGAAGCAAACTTATTCGCCAACCTGCAAACAGAACCAGAACTACCAACATTGCTATAATATTGAAGGATTTTCTGTAGAGAGGCTTTATGCTCAGAGTGTGAAAACCTGACAGACAATTAAAAAAAAACTAATAATAAATAAATAAATAAATAACACAATTATTGCACAAAGTGAAAGAAGAAATGCAAATCTCACCCTGAAATAAAGTTACCCATCATTAATTAAAAAAATGTAGTGAATCAATAGATTAATTATAATGGGTTATAATTGGAATTAACAAATTTGAATGGTTTCTTAACAATTTGAATTTTTTAAAAAATGCTAACACAATTGGAAAAATTGGATGAAGTATGTGAGAACAGAGAAGAGATATGCATAAGATATGTGGAATGTCTTGACTTGAATGATATAGTTAAATATACCTTTGAGAGATTAACAAAAGACTAGAAAGAAGGAACTGAGAAAAGTAATCATTAACAGGAACCCACATTTGCAACAAGAAAAATGTCCACAATGGCTTAAATACTTTCAAAATAATAATGCTCTAAAGTTGAGAAACAATATAAAAAACACAAATCTAACAATTTCCATAAATTTTATGTCTTTGGCTGTATTTTCCTTATTATCCATTTCTTCTTCTTGTTAGTCCTTACTATTCACATTTTTCTTGTATTTTATCAAAATTAGATATTGACATATCCATGTACGTATTTTTGAGTCATGTTAACATAGATTGTAAAAAAAATTAAATGCATGTAAACATATCAATGATGACTCTGGTAATATCAGAAACATTTATCATTATAGTAATAAAATCATGTTACAGATAAATTGCTAAAATTTAAAATATACCTAAAAGAATGATTATGTTAATTAATATAAAGAAATCTTCCAAAAATGTCTCATGTTATGAGGTCTACTATCTCTTGAAAATTATTTCCATCAATTATGTACTCACTAAACCTTTCTTGATATGATGTTGTTTACTTATTGAGGAAAATTGTATTATTCAAAATGATAAAATGACCTGATATACCAGCAAATGTTTTAGAAAGTTTAGAAAAGTCATTAAACAATAGTAAGCCACAATCAACATCCCTTACAATCAATAATCTGTGTCACCTAGAAAAAATATCTCTGGTGGTTTAAATAGGTATCATCCCCATAGACACATGTGTTTGAATGCTTGGCCACAGGGAAGTGGCACTATCAGGTGCTATTGCCTCATTGGAGTAGGTATGGCAATGTTGCTGGAAGTGTGTCACTGAGTATGGAGGCTTTGAGGTTATAGATACTCAAACTATGCCCAGTGTGTGATACAGTTTACTTCCTGTTGGCTGCAGATCAAGATATAGAATTATCAAATCCTTCTCCAGAACCATGTGTACCTGCATACCACTATGCTCCCCTCTGTGATAAACCTCTCAAACTGTAAGCCAGCCCTAATTAAATATTTTCCCTTTTAAGAGTTGTTGTGGCCATGGTATCTCTTCACTGCAATGGAAACCCCAAAATAAGATAATATCTAGTGGACTTTATAATGGAATTTATAAAGTACACACTTTTTCAAATTTTATGTATTAGTTGATGATACTTTAAAGAATCAATTCAGTAAATAAATGACACTCTTGCATGAATGACTCTCCCTCTGAGCAGCTATTAAGAGGAAAACTCCCAAATCACTGTTGGGAGTGAGAATCATTCTTTTACAAGAATATGACTCCTGGTAGGCTTGGCATATTCCAATGGAGGCACCACATTCATGTACAAATGGGCAGCATTCCTGGACTAGAAGATTAAAACAACAGCAGAAAAAGAGACAACTGGGATGGAGGGATATTGTCAGATATAGAGGGAAATGGGAGGAGGAAGTGGGGTAACTGTGATCATATTTCATTTTATACGTCTGAGAAATAATCAAAAACAAAGAAAAAATTTTAAAAAGAAAATTTGATTCTGGTATAAAAGTGTATGCATAATATCTGTAACTTTTTTAAACTTTATCTGCAAACTATAAACATTATTTGAAAGGGTTTGAAACTATATAGTTCATAACAAATTTCCAAAGCTCTTTTTACACAATAATTATAAGCCATCATGAAAATAAATGTTTTTCTTAAAAAATAATCACTTGGAACTTGTCTTGATATTTAAGACTTACAGTAAATATTCAATTTATTATGTTCATATAAAACAGCCTTTTGTACAACACATTCAAATAATGACATAAAATGCATTCATATTTTATTCATTTAAAATGTTTTTGCATCATTAGGAACTTCATCCACTGTTAAATATACTTAACTTAAATCATGAAATAATTAAATGAAAATTGTTGGCTGCCAAGAATATATTTAACACGCTATATTAAATTACACAATTTATTATGGATTTTTTTCTCACTTTATATCTTTTATATATTACTGTTATTTATTATTGTTTTATTGTAAAATTATCTAGAATGTAAATAAAGGAAATTAATTCCTTAAAATTTTAAGACCTTTTCCAAAGAAAAAGAGTCCACGCATTTGAGAGGGAATGAGAGGGAAACATATATGGGAGAGGTTAGAGGGAATGAGAAAGAAGGGAGTAAATTACATAATTATGTTTTAATTAAAAAACAGCATTTAACACCTTTAGTCTGAACACTCAATGATATGTAAATTTTGACTAATGACATCTATTCAAACAGACCTGGACATTTTGGAGTTTTCAAATTCAATATAATTTTTTTTAACGTGTAGTTTCAAAGTTGTAACCACAAATGGGGTTATGCGTGTTTGGATATCTTTCCGCTCTCTATATGAAACAGGGCCACACTCTGAAGCCCAGTGTACTCTGAAGTCTCTATGGAATCTAGGATGGCATCAAATTTATGGCATTTCTCTTGCCTCAGACTAACAAGTACTGTGATTAGAAGTGTGAACCAGCATGCCTGGCTAGTAATTGCAGTTTTCCCTTTTGTTGAAGATAGATTCTCTTCTCATACAATATATCCTGACTATAGTTTTCCCCTTCTACTCCTCACAGTGCCTCCCCCCTCCTCTTCCATACACATTCACTCTTTCTGTCTTTCATTACAAAAAAAAACAAAAACAGGCTTTTAAGAAGAGACAATGAACAAACATGACAAAATAAAGCATAATAAAATGAAGCAAAAACTATCACAGCTAAGTTGGATGTGGCCACCCAACAGGAGAAAAAGAATCCCAAGAGCAGGCACAAGAGTCAGAGACCCACTTGTTTTCACAGTCAGGAGTCTCATAAATATACCAGTGTAATAGCTATACATACATACATGCATACATACATACATACGTATGTGCATACATACATAGTATATAAGCAGAGGAACTGATGAAGACCCATGACAGCACTGCGCTTTCTGCATCAGTTTCTGTGAATTCATGAGCACCATGCTTAGTTGATTCAGAAGGCCGTATTCTCCTTTTTCTACTTCCTTTTCTGAGCTCAGAATTGAAGGATATAGTGTAGACCTTCAATTTAGACTCTGTCTAGCTGTGGGTCTCTTCGTCTATTCCATCTGCTGCCAGAAGAAACCTCTCAGGTGCCGGGCATTGGTGGCGCACGCCTTTAATCCCAGCACTCGGGAGGCAGAGCCAGGTGGATTACTGTGAGTTCGAGGCCAGCCTGGGCTTCCAAGTGAGCTCCAGGAGAGGCACAAAGCCACACAGAGAAACCCTGTCTCGAAAAACCAAAAAAAAAAAAAACCCTCAGGTAATAACTGGATAAGCTACTGATCTGTGAGCATAGAAGACCATCATTAGGAATCATTTTACTGATTTTTTTTTTTTTTTTTTTTTTTTTTTTTTTTTTTTTTTTTTTTTTTTAGCAGTTGTGTTTGGTTTTACGCTTCATCACTGGACTATGCAGTGTCAAATTCTTGGTGACTCAAGTAGTGTCAGGTGTGGGTTCCTTCTCGTGGAGTAGGATTTAAGTCAAATTAGACATTGGTTGGATACTCCCAAAGGATTTTGCCACCATTGCCCTAGCATAGTTTGCAGGCAGAACAATTGGTAGGTCCAAGGTTTCATGTCTGGGTTCGTGTTCACATTTCAATTTCCATAGCCTGCACAGTTCCAGCACATAAGGGTAAGGGTTCTATGTAGGCACCATCTCATCTTCTCCATATTCAATGAGTTGTGTGGATGTTGTATTTCACAATGTCCCCAACCTTCACACCCCACCCCACTTTCAGTTTCCTGAGAGTAACCTTTTGTCTGAGAAACAGCCTTGGTTTTTTTGAGGGGGATCTATAGGAATCCTTTGGCCAACAACTCAATTGAAAGAACTCTAGTCCCACTACTGGAAGGCTTTTAATGGCTATAAGAGATGTCCAATTGAGATTCCATACCCCCCACTACTAGGAGTCCTCATTAAGATCACCTTCATAGATTCCTGGAAGTCTCCTTTGCACTAGTTTTCATGAATCCTCTTCATGACAAAAGTCCTGGAGATATTGTGGGTACAAGGGAAATACCTAATATAACAAAGATGATTTAAAGCAAGCCTATTTCCAACATCAAATTAAATGGAGAGAAAATCAAAGCAATTTCACTAAAACCATGAACAAGAAAAGGTTGTCCACTCTCTACATATCCATTCAATATAAACAGAAAACATGTGAAAACTAGTTATGGCTGCTAGCTCTTTAAATGCTCTGTACACTCTCCTCTCTCTCTCTATTTGTGTGTGTGTGTGTGTGTGTGTGTATGTGTGTGTATGTGTGTGTATGTGTGTGTGTGTGTGTGCAGACTCAATAATTTACAATCTTACCTACCAAAAGGTGCAATAGCTATATTTTAAAAAGTCAGTGTATAATATTGTGTGTTTCTGTCATGAGTTTTTAGCTATACTTTTAGTGTATTAAGATTTAATATGAATACTATTTCTGTAAGCATATTGCTCTTCTCAGTGTATGTTTTATTATAGCCATAATAATACAGGTTCTTATGGCATTAATAATAGTCATAATGAAATACAGTGAAAAGAATGTTGCATTTTATCTTGGAAAATGAAACTTCTATGGCTTTAAATAAGAAAGTAATAATATCTTCTATTTCTAAAGAGTCATAATTATTTCCAAACTTATTACTCAGAAGTATGAATTACATTTTGTATAAAATGATAGATTTGATTCTTACAAACATCTTTTAAATATTTGAACTCTTATAAACGGGAAACCATGAGCTGTGCAGTGACACAGAACAGTGTCTTCCATTTAGTTTCACATGAGGTGGCTTAACATTTACTGCATTTTAGTCACCTTTAAAATACTTCTTATTAAAACATTTTCTTACCAAGGGGCAACCATCCTCCCACTGTGTTCACAAGGAGAGTTAAACCTGGTGTTTAATTCATAGAATAGAAACCAAAAATAAATTTAATGACTAAATAGATATGAATGACTTGTTAAGTATCAGAAAATTTCCAAACATGTTATGTTTCAAATACGTATAAAATATATTCTGGAAAAAATCTGTCTGTTTTCTTTTCTTTTCTCTTCTCTTCTCTTCTCTTCTCTTCTCTTCTCTTCTCTTCTTTTCTTCTTTTCTTTTCTTTTCCTTCTTTAAATTAGTTCGTTGGCGAATGTATTTGATCACATTCACTACTTCTCCCACAACTCTTCAAGAAGAATGTTTCTTTTTTCCTACACTTCTATCCTCATTTAAAATAATACAACACAATAAAAGTAAAATTATCAAGATCAATTAATGCTGGCCAAATATACTTGCATGTGGTGTTCTACTACAGTTTGATGTAAGACACTACAACCTTACAAGAAAACACTATCTAAATGCATTTTTTAATGGTTGTTGATAGGAAATTGAAATTTCCTTTAATTTGCTCTCCTACTTTTTGGGAAAGGAAGATTTAGGGATTGCTGGGGAGTAGGGGATAAAATGTGGATTGGAGTTTATGATCATATTTCAATGTATAAATATATGTATGGTGATATTTTATTTGTACTGAAATGTGATTTTATTTGGATGTTAATAAATAGAGTTGCCTGGGGGTCAGAGCTAATAGCAAGCCATAGCAGAAGCTGGGCAGGGTTGGCACTTGCCTTTAATCTCACCACTTGGGAGGCAGAGCTGGGTGGATCTCTGTGTGTTCAAGGATACAGCCAGCATGGAGACACATGCCTTTAATCTCAATACCAACCTTAGAAGACCTGGAGGTCTGTATAGACAGGCCGTGATGAGGAGGTCATGTGGTTGGGTTTACAACCAATGACAAGGCAGAACAGAAAGTCAATAAAAGGATAGACACACAGGAAGTAGGTCTCTTTGCTGAGGTGAAGGACAGCAGAGGCGGTGAAGGGTAAGAAAGGATTTTTAGCTCTTAGTTATTGCTCTGACCTCTTGGGCTTTTAACTCTGCAATTGGCTCTGTGTTTCTTATTTAGTAAGACTGTTCATCTACATATATGAAATACTATTAAAAAAGAAACTAAAGGAAATAAATTTGTGTCTAACCCGACAAAAATACCAACTGCAAGTAACATCAAACATTTGTTTCTTACACTATCATAACAGAATAATGATTATTGAAGTTTTGTATGAAAATTCACATATTCTATCTTAATTAATTTTCAATATACCAAATTAAAAGTAATTATTAAATATTTCTTCTCATTTCTTACTTTATTTGATTGTGAATTTCCAATTTGGAAACACCATCAGAAAAAGGTAAATTAAAACAAAACTTAGACTTTCAAACATTCATATACTGTGTTTTTATAATATTAATTTTTTCCCCTCAAACCTTCCTAATTCCTCTATTTCTGTATTAAGAGGTATTTTGTTGTCATAGAAATTAATGACTGTAATAACAACAAAACAATCTATTATAACATTTACAATGCATAAGTAACAGATGCTGGGGAAAAACAGAGTCAGTTTTCTCTAAGAGTATTGACCCTGGTATGTCAACTACCCCTGCCTCCCCATCAGCTCCCCTCCCTCTCCCCCAGTGAAAGTCCACAATCCCAGACTATATGGGTAGTGGTAATTGGACTTGATGGGTTTAAAAATATATCAGATTCAGAGCTGGGAGGTAGAGAAGGGGATGGATCTGAGGGTAGTTTGGTGTGAGAGGGTCAAAGATGATCAAAGAACAAAGGACAGTGCCTTTGTCTTGTTTAGGATGAGAATGGCCCTCATAGGTTCTTATGTTTGACATTTCCTCCTCACTGGAACAGGTTATGAAGGATTAGGAAGTATGGCCTTGTTGGAGGAAGTGTTTAACAGGGAGTGGGCTTTGAGGTTTCAAAAAACGAAGCCATTCCCAGTTAGTCTCTCCCCATCTCTGCCTCTCTCCCTCTTTCTCAGCCTCTCCCTCACTCTCCTCCTCTTCTCAGCTGCCTCTTGCTTATGGATCATACATATATATGGTGTCCATATATATGGACACTCATCTTCTGCTCTGTGACATGCAAACCTGTCTGTTGCCATGTTCCCTGATATTATGGTTATGGACTATAATGCCCTTTGGAACTGTTAGCCCAAAATTAAATGTTTCCAAAAAGAACTAAGAAAACTAAGAAAAAAATGGCATGATGAAATATAATATATTATTTGGCGTTTTTAAAAAATACATATAAGGCTGACATGTTGCCTAGAATAATTTCATTATTACAATTCTGGATTTCATTATTCACCCAAAGAAATGCTAATTTTTTCCTCTTCAAATACAATTCACTAATAAATAATTGACATGCTTATGTGTTCCTTTTTCAGAGAAGTTATTGATTCTTTGCTTGATGTGTCAGAGTATTTGGTAAAAAGTTTTTTTTTTTTTTCACTTTGAGTTTTCTCATCAATTTTGCTAACAATTTAAGTAGACCTCCCTAGTTCCAGGGGTCAGCCCCAGCATTGGCCAGATCCCATAAAGTGGGTAAGGACTATGTGAGGGGAAGATTCAACCAGGCCATGATGGTGGTGGGGTCTCGTAGCCTGACTGACAAGCAGCAGAGTGCTTCTTTATTTATTCATAATTCAATAAACATGGATAAAATCACGTTGTTACAAAACACAGATCATAACATTTTTATTTGCAGACACGTGTTCAACTTCCTCTTGTGTATCCTTCTAGTCATCATTGAAAAACCATGCAAAAACAGAGTTGTCTTTTACAGTAAAAGCCTCCCAAGCATGCAACATGTGGAGACCAATACCTAAAGTGGCACAGCAGCCAGCACGAGGCTCAGCACTTCTGGATCTTTGTCAAGCAGCTGTGCTGGCTTTGGCACTTTTGCCATTCCTATCAGATATGGCTGTGTTGCCCTGGTCTTTTCCAATTTTGTCATTAATAACTCATGCAAGGATATGACTCTGATGTTATATATGATTGGTCTTAATCATGAGACTGTCATTCTGCCTGGTCATCATACAACAACACAGAATTGGTACAAATGCAGAGACATAATATAAATAAAATCCGGGCATATTTGTTTCCTATGGGAGAGATGGATAAATAGCTAAAAGCTCATGCTGTTCTTACAGAGGACCAAAGATGAGGCCCCAACACCAACACTAGCTGCTCATAACCAAATTTCACTACAACTCCAGGAGATGTGATATGCTCTTCTGACCTCCAATGGCAGTGAAGTCATATACAAAATCCTGCACCAATACATATACTTATATATGTAATTTAA
>CABHPQ010132212.1:0-20431 GCA_902168405.1 Peromyscus aztecus | reverse complement strand
ACACACACACACACACACACACACACACACACACACACACACACACAGAACCAGAGACAATTATAGGGCATTAGCTGTTGCATTTAGTCTTCCTGTGTTTGCTATTATAGACACATTGGCTTTCTGTGTTATTTCTTCATAGTCCGAATTTGGCCAGAAGCACACTGCATTTTTGGCTTACTGTTAATGACAAGCATGTGTTCTTTTGGACAAAATTGCTTAGATTTTTCCCAAGAAAGTGAATAAAAACTATATAAATGTTCAATACCAGTATGATTGGCTTTAAAAGCTTCAGAAACAGTCCATACTGGGTGTTGTAATTATTTCCAGAAAAAAAGTAAATGAGGATCAGCATTTTGTGGGCCAAGACAATTAAGATCTGTTCAATTTTGTCTCTGCTTCAATATGTGATTAAAGCTAGAGCTACTTTCTTTCAGCTGGTCATATTTCTGAGTCAAACGCAGTCTTTAAAATGAATTATGCATCAACTTAAATTTGTTACATTTAATGAAATCTTTTCGGAATGCAAACTAAGCACCACCTTAGGCAATTCTGAACCTTGCACTTTTGATGTATATGTATTTCGTTTTTCTTTTTTCTAGATGTAACTCTATACAAAAGTAGGATAGGAAGCTGCTTTTTTACTGAGGAGGATTGAGTTTAAAATGCTCAATGCATATGTCATGTTTACTCCATTTTTCCCCAGTGTAGTATTTCAAATTTTTTAATTTTCTGGAATCAAAATTCATCTGAATTGGTGCAAACAGTTTGTTTCTTCTAACTTCAGTAACAAAGCTTTAATATTAATATTAATATTGGGTAGACAGAGGAACACAAGGATGCTTGTGTTTCTTTGTTTTATATTATTTTATTTTATAATTTAATTTAATTTTACATATCAGCCACGGATTCCCTTGTTCTCCCCCTCCTTCTCCCCTACCTTCCCCCCAGCCCACCCCCAATTCTCATCTCCTCCTGGGCAAAAACTGCCCTGGGGATTGAGTTCAACCTGGTAGAATCAGTCCAGGCAGGTAGGTCCAGTTCCCTCCTCCCAGGCTGAGCCAAGTGTCCTTGTATAAGCCCCAGGTTCCAAACAGCCAGATCATGCACTGAGCACAGGACCCGGTCCCACTTCCTGGGTGCCTCCCAAACAGATCAAGCTAATCAACTGTCTCACTCATCCAGAGGGCCTGATCTAGGTAGGGGCTCCTCAGCTATTGGTTCATAGTTCATGTGTTTGCATTCGTTTGGCTATTTGTCCCTGTGCTTTTTCCAACCTTGGTCTCAACAATTCTCACTCATACAAACCCTCCTGTTTCTTACCAATTGGACTCCTGGAGCCCCACTTGGGGCCTGGCCGTGGATCTCTGCATCCGGTTCCCTCAGTCATTGGATGGGGTTTCTAGCATGACAATTATGGGGTTTGGCCATCCTATCACCAGAGTAGGCCACTTCAGGCTTTCTCTCGACCATTGCCGGTAGTCTATTGTGGAGGTATCTTTGTGGATTTCTGGGGACCTCTCTAGCACTTTGCTTCTTCCTATTCTCATGTGATCTTCATTTATCATGGTCTCTTATTCCTTGTTCTCCCTCTAATGCAAGCTTGTACAACCACTTTGGATATCAATATTGCGCTTTCTTAGAAAATTGGGAATCAACCTCCCTCAAGATCCAGCTATACCACTCTTGGGCATATACCCAAGGAATGCTCAATCATACCACAAGGGCACTTGCTCAGCTATGTTCATATCAGCATTGTTTGTAATAGCCAGAACCTGGAAACAACCTAGATGCCCTTCAACTGAAGAATGGATAAATAAAATGTGGTACATATGCACAATGGAGTACTACTCAGCAGAGAAAAACAGTGACATCATGAGGTTTGCAGGCAAATGGATGGATCTAGAAAAAAATCATCCTGTGTGAGGTAACCCAGACTCAGAAAGACAAACATGGTATGTACTCACTCATAGGAGGATACTAGATGTAAAACAAAGATGACTAGACTGATACTCACAACTCCATGGAGGTTACCTAGAAAAAAGGACCCCAAGAAAGTCACAGGGATCACCCAATGACAGAGAAATGGATGAGATCTACATTAACAACTTGGACATGAGTGGGGGTAATGAAGGGTAAGTGTCAAGGGAAAGAGAGCTTAGGGGAGTGGAAGAGCCCAGCTGGATCAAGAACATAGAGGGAGAACAAGGAATAAGTTTCTTTGTTTTTATTCTGAATGTGACACACATTGTCTGCCATTTTGATGTAGCCTGCTTTCATCTGAGAAAGTGAATTAAACTTTTATATTAGCAGAGAAGATTAGAATATTTTTATTCACAGTTCAAACCTAGAAAATTGTACTGTCTTATTTTTTCATGACAGGAAAATATTTATATAAAACAATCATAAAGTGTTATTAAAATAATTAAGCTATTGCAGGAAAGTACACAAACATACTTAGTTTGAAACTGGTGTTTTATGAATCACTATCTCAAAATTGTAATATGATTTCTCTACTCTAATACTTCAGGTCACATATATTACTACCTCTAGTTTATGAAATGTTATGAGAATTTATTGATATGAGAGAGCAGCAACAATTATACTAGATATATGCAAACTTTCAGAGGAAATAATTAAGTCTGACTATAGTAGGAGGAAAAGTGAGGCGAGAAGTCACACTTTCAAAATCCCATGTGAAAAAAATATTTCAAAAGTTTGCAAGTGGCTTGGGAGGCCTACATTTTCTTCTAGGAATTCTCCTCTGGATAAAATGCTGACTTTTCCTTGCTCAAAGTAACACATACAAATTCATTAAAAATACTACATTTTATTCTGTGTCGGGGACTGTAATTTTATTATTGTCTGGGGTAATATGCTAAAAAAGTATGGATTCTTTAAACAATTATCTCCTCAGTAATGTCTAAAAGACTGAATTCTATAAAGCTCCGGTGGGATCTGTTGCAAAAATGTTTAATGTCCTCATTCAATTAGTGAAGTAGCAATAGTATTCAGTTGCTAGGGTCAGAGGAAAGACAACTTCTAGGGAACATCTAACATTTAACATTCATATGCAGTGAATTTTAATCATAAACAGAACACAGGGCCTATTTGTCTTTGTTGTGCTATATATTAAGACTTATGGTGGAGATCTGAGCTTCAGTACATAAGATAATAAAAATTAATGCCAGACAAGAAGATAGAAAATGAATAAGGTCAAAGGAATATGTTACATTCTCCACTCTCAGCTTTGACAGTTACCTTTTTTAGAATTGCAGAGTAAATTATACAGTGCAAAAGACAAATAAAAAATGACCCTTTCCTGAAGTATTATGGTAACACAGAAACAATTTTATGTCTGACATTTCTTGCAGTTGAATCTGATGAGAAACCTATCAAAGTCAAGGTGAATCCATTCCCTCATTCCCCCTGGAGAAGAGAAGTCAGATTGTGTAGCTGCTGAAAGAAACCCTACCAGCAGCAATAGCACAGAGATCATCCAAAAGCATGAAAGTTGAACATAGCCATAACATTGTTGCCTTTTCAGTTATCTATTTTGATGATTAATGTTGACTGTTAATGTTACAGGATCCGGAATAACCTAGGAGGCAAACTTCTAAGCACATATGTGAGGGAGTTTCTAGACTGAGTTAACTAAGGACACACCTTAAATGTGGAGGCAACTTTCTGTGGGGTGGGATGCTTGGACTAAAGGAAGAGAACAAAGCCAAATAAGCATGAACATCAAGATTCATCTCTCTCTGCTGCCTGGCAGTATATATCACACAGAGAGCTCCCACCATCGTCACTTCCCTTCCATGGTAGACTGGACTATCAAGCTGAGAGGCCATTTAAATCCTTCATTCCTTAATTTGATTTTCTCAGGAAAATTCATGGCAGCAATGAGAATTATATTTAATAAACTGCTATAATTTTGTTTTCTTCTAATAAAAGATAGATGCCACAAGATAATTATATCACTCATACAGCAGACACTCTATACCTACATTACACATTTCAATGAACCAACTACTAAAAATATTTCATGGTAATTGAAAACAACTCATATTAGAATTGGGTGTTTACTTGTGGTTTTCCTTGATATTGTTCCTAAAACCCTTCAATAAATAGTTATTTTGTAGAGCAAATTTATAACATATTTAGTGTTGCAATATTCTAAATATGCTTTAAAGTACCCTGGAAGTACAGATGGTGGACTGAATGATTAATGTATACCAGAGACTTAGGTCTTTGAAGACTTAATCCTTCCATTATTGGTACTTCTTGGTGAGGCCAGAAGTAAGGGTCTTGCTGGAGGTAGTATGTCCTTGCAAGTGGGCTTTGAAAGTATGTAGCCTCCATGTATTTGCTATTTGACCTCCCTGCTTCATACTTGAGGTTGAAGGTGTGGTATCTCAGTTCCCAGTTCCATCACTCATGCTAATTGCTGCCCTGCCTCTACTCTGCCATGATGGATACCTCTGGAAATCTAAACTTAAGTAGACTTTCATTTTCTTAAGCTGCCTCCATCATGGCATTTTACCACTGTAACAGAGAAGTAGTGAATACATGAATGCATAAAACTATGGTGCTATTGTATGTAAAGACGGGGTGTGTGTAGATATAAATATATGATAAAGATCTGTATCCAGAACTCCATAGAGAGAAAACAAAAACTTTTTTCAAAAAGAGACTTTTATTCTTGTTCAGAAACAGAGTTAGCCTCAGTTCATAGATATTTCAGCTTTGGTACTTCAATTTCCAGCAAATCCTACTGAACTTTTGTTCTCAGGTGTAGCAATACAATTTTGTGAAAATATTTCTTCGTTTCAAAGAGACTGGAACTTTCGCTAGACCTCACAAGCAAGGTAATAATACACCTCGAGGTCACTGAAGACATAGGACTGGTACCTGCTGTTTCTGTGCTTTTTGTTAAACTAGCCTTGAAGCGAACACTATATCAACCATCATTCCTTGCCTTGGATTATACATACTCAGATTTTACAGCTTAAACCAATGCACAGCCCGAATCTTTAGTCATTCTCTCTTCCATGCACCTAACACAGAGAACAATGTATGTTGAAACCGTCTATTGCTGACTGTGTTCCTAGCTCCTGATTCCTGTTGTCAAACAAAATAATAAAAGATATTTTTAGTGTCTTCTTGAAACACAGCATGTACTGCCCTAAATATAAAACCCTGACAGCCTATGGTAAAATTGTTGATGTTGTGCCTTCTGTGTGTGAGAGATAACGGGAATTCTAATAATGTTAGTACTAGGTTGGTCACCATGAAATATTTTCTGGCAAAGAAACTAGAGCACCACACAAAATTATGAGGACATTCTATGAAGATGAACTCACATTTATAATCACAATTCTTAGTGTTTTATGAAATTAAAAGCTGTATGTAAATTAGTTTTACATCATTAAATTTAAAATATTGTACTTTAATATAATCCTCTTCATCACTACATATTGGAGAATATTGCTGCTAAAACATATAAAATATATAAATTGAATTTTCAGATACTTGGATAAAGAAAAAAAAAGAAACTCATATAGTTACTAGTAAAATCTAGGATGTAAGTTTCCACATAAGTTGGAAAATATGATTCATTAGTGATTGTTAGAATAAAATGTTAGTTTAGAATTTAAAGCTATTATAAGCATCTTAATTTCCTTTTAAAGTTTATTTTATATTCAATTTATTAGTGTACTTATGTGCTTCTTTTTCTAAAGTATGAGAAAATTATGATGTATGTATAATGGTTGTAGTTTTTGAACCACCGTGATGGTTATGCTTGTGTGGGTTCTTTTATAGGAATGAAAGTGGAAAATGTTTTCTTTCACCTGAGTGCTCTAATTATATCTCCTTTAGCACTGAGAATTAAACCATGGACTTTCATGTGTTAGCTAAGCATGACATCACTTAGCAGCACTCCTATCCCAAGATGTCCTGCGATGGAGTCTCACTATATAGCTCAATTTAGCCTTGAATGCATATTCTTTTTAACATATATGTTCTGTGGACTGACATTACAGTTGGGTGTCAGCACTGCTGGGTGAATACACTGATCTCAGTGGAAGGTGTGGAATTCCAGTGATAGAGGAGGGAACATTGACCTCTAAATTTCTGGAAACATCATGATAAATCTTATACTAAATGGATTGGAGGTAGAATAAGAAGAATTTAAATACAGAAATAATTTATATTGTCCAAATAATTATAAGTAACTTAAGAAAAGAGTATTAGTAATAATATTAAAAACAGCATTCAGCAATGAACACATGCCCTCCCGACAATATCTACAAGTTGATTCTAAAATGAAAACAGTCTAGGACTTTGAAGAATTCTGACTTGAATTATCAATAGAAAGACACAGCCAAGTTACAAATTGTAGCGTTTATATAAAAGTAACAACAACAACAATAATCACCAAATGGAGAAGAGGATGAATAGTGAATACCATCCAGGAAGAATCGTGAATTGAATTTACACATTCTATTTGTAAAATATGTTTTCCTCCAAACTTTCTTCAAAGTGATTTTTTCCATTTACTGTGTGTATAGAATGATCCTATTGTTCTATTTCGAGTTCTCGATTTCTAAATGGTCTTATAATAAAAACTCGGAGCCAGATTTCAGGGTGAAAGCTGAAAGGTCAGATCAGAGCAAGCCATAGCCACCACCTCTTACCTCACCAGCTCCTCAGCCTGACCTAGTGTCTGCAAGAGAATTAATTCCTCTCTCCTTTTGCTTTATATTCTTTTCTCTGCCCAGCCATATCACTTCCTGTTTCAACCTTCCTAGTGCTGGGATTAAAGGTGCATGGTCCTAAATGGTGGAATTAGAGTTGTATGCAACCACTGCCTGGCTCTGTGTCGCGGTGATTGTCTGTGATTCACCTCTGAAGCACTGCCCCTAGTAGGCAGCAGGTAACTGCTAGGTATCTGGCCCGCCCAGGGCATGGCTGAATTGGGGGACCCCTTAAGACTGGAGATGCTTATGGGCTTGCACTCTTGGCTACCTTGTGATTGTGGATGCTGGATTGCAGACCAATAAGAGTTCCCCAGAGAATCTGATTGGATTGCACATCACCTCTCTTGGATTCCATAACTGATTCCTTTGCTGGTTATAAAATGCCCCAAAATAAACCTCTTTTGACTATCAGATAAACTATGTGGAATTGCCTCATTAATTGCTGCTTTATATGGCACCCAAAGTGGGGCACAAACCCATGACCTTGAGATTAAGAGTCTCATGCTCTACCGACTGAGCTAGCGGGGTTTTCTTTAAAGTGGTAAAACAACTGTATACTCTTCCAGGTTGTAAAGCTAGAATATGAGAAATTAATTAAGGAGATTAACAGTTTTGGAGTTCACTTAAAATACTAAATTCTTAAACTCCATTAATTACCCTAAAATTCATAAGTAAACATTCCTGAAGCTACAGTAATTATTTTCTAATTTACCCCCAGTTTTGACAAGTCTCTGTGGTGATACGTTTGTAATATAAGAAATAAATCTTGCCTGCAGATCAGAGGACAGAGCCAACCACAGAGCTATCCACAGAGGTCAGGCAGAGGTGCCACATACCTTTAATCCTAGCACTCAGGAGACAGAGACAAAGATCCGTTTGGGATCTCTATAAATTCAAGGCCATGTTGGGCTGCACGAGATTAATCCAGTTTAAGGAAGACACAGAGCTGTAGGGGTAGTTGTCTGTGCCTCACCTCTGAAGCACTGCCCTTAGTGATTCAAAAACTGGGAGAGGATACAGGGTGACCTCAAATTCTTCATCTTGCCTCAGTCTACCAAGAAAAGAGATAACAGATGTCCCACACAGGACCCAGGTTTATGTTCTGTTCATCATAATTACAATTTAAAAAAAACCCAGTATGTATTACAATGTAGCCCATGATTTACCAAATTTCATTCGTCATTCTAATGTGATTTCAACCAAGATTATTTTTGTTTCCTCTTGGTTTTAATTATGTAGCTAATACATTCCATTTTATTTAAAATTTACTTTGCATCAATGTTTATAAACCGTTTTCAACTGCACATTTGAAGACATCTGCTTCCATTATGGTTCATTTTGCTGCAGCTGTTCTGTCATTGACTCTGATATCAGAATTTTATTTTCCTTGATTTTTCCATTTTGTTTTCTAGGTTTTAGAGGAAGTACTTCATAAAAGTTTAGATTAGGCCAATCAATTTCTTATTATTTCAATTCTATATTTGCATCACAGCTTATAATTTGCTGCAAAGAGAAGTGAACAGTGTTGATCTGAGGATACAAGGAAATAACAACCACAGATGGATCTTCAGTGAGATGAGTCTCGGCAGACACCTGGCCATTGCATCTTCCAATCAGCCCACTGGAAGCAGAATTGGTGGACAGAGTGAAGTGAACAGGGAGCAGATCTGCTTCCTTCTCAGACCACAACTAGCAAGCTTTTTTCAGACATAATCACTATGTTTCTTAACACTTCAGAAACAAAGAATAGATGCTGTCATTCTTAAAGTAAAGGGAGGAATGAGGCCAGTTAATTGGTCAGTGTAATACACATGCATTTTAAATTATATATATATATGAAATTATATATGTATTACATTATATATATTCATATATTCATAAATATATGAAATTTTTACATATAATACTAACTTCATGTATCTGTGAATTTTTTGGGGGGGTTTTTTCGAGACAGGGTTTCTCTGTGTAGCTTTGCGCCTTTCCTGGAACTCACTTGGTAGCCCAGGCTGGCCTCGAACTCACAGAGATCTGCCTGCCTCTGCCTCCCGAGTGCTTGGACGAAAGGCATGTGCCATCACCGCCCGGCCACTGTGAAATATTTAAACACAACTTGATGCATTTAAAATATTGAGGAGCGCATTTCCCTAGTAGAAGATACTATAAAGCAATCAGGAAGTGTTTGCTACTTTATAATGGACATTTTTATTCTCTATAGTGACTGTATATATATATATATATATATATCCATTATATATATATATCACTATATTTTTGAATATTAATCCATTACTTGAACACATAAAATGTAGAAAAATGAAGAGAACATTTAGTCTGTCTTACATATTTTTAAATTATTCATGATTAGCATACACATTTAGGAAAAGTAGATATGAACAATGATGATGCATAGCAGACTGAAGAGATTTAAAGTGATTTTCAGAGTACTATAGTTGATATTTTCAATTTTGAGGTATCTAAGTAGTTAATATTATCGTGAAAATGTTGTTGAAAGATAGTCAACTTAGAAGGTTTAGGTGAATTGTAACTGTTCAGCATCACAACCATATTAATTCCTGAAACAACAACAATAAAATGAGCTCTGACTGAATATTTAGAATCTACCATTTTAATATGAAAAGTAATGTAAACATTAAATTTTCTGGATATTTTTTCAGTTTATTACAACAGTTCTTTTCAACAGAAGGCAAATCACAAAATGTTTACATATCAGAGAACAAGAAGTTTTGACTCTTAGGTAATAGTCTTTTTAACAGAGATGCAAAATGCAAATATTTTATACATTATTTCCTTAATTCATTCCAAGTCTCAAAGTCTCTGCATTGTGGATTGCAGCATAAGGTTTCAATAACATGAAATGGAATAACATGAACTGAATCTCATAATAACAACACTTTATATATGAAAATCACCAAATTTATGATTGTGAATACAAACAAACAATATGGTAAATATGTAATATTTCCTTTCCTTTATCTGCTTGTGAGCTGTTTCTAATACTGGTGAAGAAGGGATGAGAAAATTTGTATTATAGAATAATCACTATTAAGTTTCTTCTAAATCTTATAAATAAAGTATTTACTGAAATTTTTACATATAATACTAACTTCATGTACCTGTGAAATATTTAAACACAACTTGAAGCGTTTAAAATATTGAGGAGTCCATTTCCCTAATAGAAGATACTATAAAGCAATCAGGAAGTGTTTGCTACTTTATAATAGACATTTTTATTCTGTATAGTGACCTTATAGATTTGATAAGAATTGCTTCATTATGGATCAATGTTAACCTTGTTTTCCAGTATAGTTTTTTCTCTTCCTAAAAATTCTCAACAGTTTATTGGTGTATACATATATATGTATGTATATTCACATATATGTGTGTGTTGTATGTTGACTGCATTTACCCTCATAATCCTTTCTTGCTCTCACTCATGCAGATCCTGTCCCCTTTACTCCATTGCTGTGTCTTGTATGTTTCTTTGAGTTGCTTATTAACAAACATTTAAGAATAATTAGGCTTGAAATGTAATCTGTCATCCTATGTCAATGGTTTAGGTATATTTCTAGGAATTAGATAGTTTTGAATTTCCATTAAAATACTGAGGTTTATAGTCATGAATTATAAATTGAAAACTTCCTTTTATACCAGTGAGAAAGAGGAAAAAAGAATCTTGTCATACAAAATAGTAAAAAGATACTTGAAATTTTTACATGAATAACTACACTAATTGCTGGGGCCGTTCCATGCTCACATAGCTATTTATCAAAGACAGAATGATAAATATATGCTGTAGTTTATAAACTCCTTTGGAAACTATTAAAATAAATTATTCATGTTCTGTATGGTTGACTAAATGTGAATGCCTTGTGCTACGTATTCAGAGATTTAAGTTTTTACAAATGGGGTATTATTTCAGTGAGGCGTATATGCACAATGCCTTTAAATGAATTATTGGAATGAATAAGTTCAGGGATTTTTAAAATATGAAAAATCCTCAGAAATTATAATAAAGTATCTCTTAGGAATTATTAGAATGGTTTAAATGCATAATGCAAAAACTGGACTATCTTTATGAGATTTTAGTCGTAAGTAAAGAATATTATGAATACTGTTACATAGAGACTAGAGCATTCTACCTCTACACCTTATTGCTGTTGATATTCTTTATATCAAGTCAGGTAGCTGTTCTTCAAAGAAATATGCTGCATTGCATTTAAATCTTTTGAACCTGCTACTGTTAGTATCACCTTCTTCGTACCCATAAAAAGGGAAATTACTTTCTTTTGTTTTCTCATCAAAATATAATTCAGTTACATGGAAAAGTATTCTATTCTTTGATCACATGCTATACAATGAAATGAACACTGATGAAATTACCTCTGAACTAATTAACATGATAAGAGGAAATATTGAACTGAAAAATGATGTTCAATATTCTTAAATTATTCAGATATTGAATGAGTCTGTTTTTCTAAAAAAAGTTTTTGCATACTTTGATGTTCATAAATTTGTTTGTGTGTGTGTATTTTTTAAGACACATTTTTTATATATTTATTTATTTTCTATTTGTGTGTATGTGTATATCTAGACATATGTCATGTGTGTGCAGGTGACAGTGAGGGGCAGGAGTGTTGGATATCCTAGAGTTGGAGTTACACGCATATGTAACCCATCTGATATGGATGCTGGAAATTGAATTTGGGTTCTGAGGAAGAGTAGCCAAATGTTCTTAAACATTGTGTCATCTCTCTTTCCAGTGTGTATTCATTTTATTGATTAAATTTGTTCTTTTCAAAGTCAAAAATGTATATAGTACATCCTAATTATTCTCATCCCATACCATTTCTTATCTCTATCCTACACTTCTCTTTCCCACTCTTACCCAGGGTCCCTTTCCCACATTCATGACTTTTCATTTTCTTTTGTAACCCACTGATTTTAACCAGGACCTTTGGTGTGACCTCATGTTTGGAACTCTTCATTGGAGCTCATTGGGCTATTTGGTATACAGTTGAAAACAATGACTGGCTCTGCTCCAGAATCCATCACTGGCTAATATCTCAGTAAAGAAGGATAAGACTCCAAGATCCCTATTGGTTTTTAACATGCCCAGGGATTTTCACAGCCAGTGCAGGAAATAGAAGTTGTTATGAGATAACTCTTGCAATGGTTGTATCATGCCTTAGATACAGCATTTCACATCACTTCTGGCTTCTGGTTGCTACATTCTTTTTTTACAACCTCCTCTGCACTGTTCCCTGAGACTTAGTGAAGTTAGTATGAATGGTCTCTTTAGGAATGCACAACCAACTATCATGTATTCTAATTATCTTGGGCAGGCATGAGTCTCTGTATCCACCACTCTTCCCTAATTACTTAATCTTTGTCATAGAAATTCTATATTTTCTCCTTATTAAAAATATAGTTACAATTTACTTAACAAAATAGAGCAAAGGTGATTGCTTAAAAAAGATGTAACCAGTATACATTTTTTGCAAGTTTTTGTAAAGTAAAATTTTTATGGTTTCTGGTCCAAATAATTCCCTCTTTGGACCTATTTCACATAAAACAACATGGTTCAAAACACATCAGCACAATAACTAAATGGCAGGGCCTGCCTACGTGATGATAAATGATAAAACTAAATGTACAAAAGTAGTTATGTGGCAACATTTGGCCTTGTACAATGGGATTGAGAAAAAAGACCTGGTGCCTGTTTGAATTCACCATGCAAATGCCAGCATGGTGTAATCTCTGGAAATTGTCCTGAGTGGCTCATCTTCAAATATGCTCTGTCAGCTGAGAATATTCGGGGAAATGTGGAGGCTGTTCCTTGTTTAGATTCAGCTGACAGGAAGACATTTGGAAAGAAGTTCCAGAAGAGATGAGAGGGCTCAAGATTTCACACCCTCCCTACTTTCTGTGAGAATTATACTGTAACAGAAGTTTCCCCAAGCCTTGAGAGGCCCTCCCGTGTTTTGGCATTTTCAACTGGAATCAGAATAGCTTCTCAGATGAAAGAAACACCTGTGGGAAGACTTCTTGCAAAGATTACCTTCTGATTAGCTTAGTTATTAGTGGATATTAAGATTTTAAGATTTTTATAAAAAACATAAAAAACAGCTATACCCCTAAAGATATGCATACGTTTTTCCTCATAAGTGATATCTTAAATTACTTTAACTTTCTGTTTCTTGTAGATATATATTATTAGTAAATAAAAACTTATCTGTGTTGTTAATTTCTATGAACTTTGTTAAAGTAAATTATCACACAAAATTTTTGTCCTCCAAAGTGTTGAGTAATTGTTTATCTACTCTCTTCAGCTACCTAAGGTCTATGCATAAGTCAGAAAAATGGCGATGCACATATTGTCAGTTTTTGTCTATCTAATGACAAACTATTATTTCAATGAAAAAGTGCATGAAATAAAATATTTAATGCTGTATCTGATTAAATTTTGTGTTATTTAATTAGATTTCCTTTATAATATAGAATATATGGAGGACTAGATATTTGGTTTGTATCCCAGAAAAAAGTATCTCCCAAATTACTTCCTGAAATAACTCAGTAGGGGTTGATCTAATTCACGCTTTTGGAAGAACGATTTATCTGAACATTGAAACCTCAAAGTGACTTTAGAAAAAAGAAAAGTTATCTTTCTCTTACTCTCTGTTGATCTCATGTAATAAGGACTTCAATATTAGCATATTACGGTATTTATCAGCAGAACATTGCTTGTATTTAAAAGTATTCCATAATCAAAAAGATCTAGGAAAAATGGTAGACCATTTAAAGAAGGAATCACTGATAGTTAACCTTCTGTGTATGGCTAAGAGTATGGAAGCATTGGGAAATTCACAGGTGATGTCAGAGCCACTGAATCATCCTTTTAGGATTACTGTTTTCAATTTCCTTGGGCAAGCCATTTGTTTGATATATAGTCAGATATGTTTCTTCAAGTGTATAATTATACCTTATTGTGTGAATTAAAATTCAGAATCTCAGGATACTTATGCACACATTTAAATAAGTTTTGCATAAGCACCTTATTCAGACACATGTTTATATATTCACATCCTGTTCATTTAATTTCCAAATACAGTTCTGTCCTTTCTGGCTATTAAAAACAGTCAATAATATGGTTTCCATCTTTACAATTCTCATATAAAAATCTCTAAGTTTATTGAGAAAATATAAACAAAATTCTATAGTAGGTAACAGGTTTAGTGTGTTATAATTACATGATTATAGTTGAAGTTTTTGACATATAATGAATATATAAAATGGAAAGAAAATGAATAGTAGAGTTTATGTGCTTTGTTTCAAATACTATGAGCTTTATAAATTAAAATAAATTTAAATTTCGTCAAAGCATTTTACTAGTGAAAAAGGAAGAGTGCCATCCTCCTTCTTAGTTGCTGTAATAAAGACTATGATCAAAAAGCAACATGGGGAGGAAAGGGGTTAAATGCTCAGGTCATAATCACTTAGGCAAACAGAGTAGGAACTCACGACATTAACCTTCAGGCAGGAGCTGAAGTAGGGGTCATGGAGGAATGCTGCTTACTGGCTTACACCTCACTGTTAGTTCAGCCTATTTTCTTATACAACCCAAGACCACCTACTCAGGGGTGTCACCACCCATGGTGAACTGGAGCCTCTCCCACCTTTTATTAATCAATTAAATGTCCCCTAGATATGCCTACAGGCAATCTGATGGAGGTGTTTCTTAACTGAGATTCCTCTTCCCAGACAATTTTAGTTTGTGTCAAATGTGTCAATTAAACAAACACAACCGGAAAAAAAAATCCTCAATGAAATAATTCTTAATGAGAGGCTTCCTAAAGCAACTGATGGGAACAAAGAGACCCACGGTCAAACATTAGACTGAGCTCAGAAAACACTGCAGAAGAAGGAGAGGAAGATTATAGGAGCCAGAAAGGGAGAGGACATCAGGAGATTACATCACAGAAAATCAACTAAGCCAAAATCATAGGGACTCACAGAGACTGAAGTGGCTACCACACAGCCTGCATACACGTGTAGTTGTTTAACTTGGGGTTTTGTAGTGGATAGCTGTTCTGTCTATGACTTTGAAGCACTGTTCCTAAAGATGTAGCAGGTAACTGTCCTTCCTACCTATGACCTTGAAGTACTTGCCCCTGGGGCATGGATCAGGGCTACCCTTAAGACCTCAGACACACATAGGCCTTATTCTGCTCTTCCTTGTGAGTTTGGATGCTGAGGTGGACCAGATGGAAGAATGACTAGGTACTGTAACTCAGCTTTCCAGGACCTTCTGATAAATCTCCTGTGCTATAGTGAGTTTTCCTCCCTAATAAATTCCTTCGCTCTTTTAAGACTCCATGGATTTCTCACAATAGGTTATTCACTGTACTCTTAAAATGGAAGTGAGGGTATCCCTAACTCTTTTGCCTGCTCTTCGAACACTTTTCCTCCTATAGGGTTGCCCTGCCCAGCCATGGTAGAAAGGATCGTGCCTAGTTTTATTATAACTTGTTATGCTGAGTTTGGTTGATATCCCAGGGAGGTCAGCTCTTTGTTGAAGGGAAATGGAAGAGCAGTGGATTGCGGGGAGAGGGGATGTGGGAGAAATGAGAGGAGTGGAGGAGGAGAGGTTGAGGAATAAATATAAATAAATAAATAAATAAATAAATAAATAAATAAATAAATGAATATTTTTAAATTGTAAGAATTAAGATATTATACCTTCTGCACCTATCACTCTCCATCGTGTGGTCCATACCGGTGCTCTCTGTGTAAGACATAACTGAATACTGAAGGCCTTGAAACTGAGCTTTGTGATTTTGTTTATATGTTAATGTAAAATCTTTCTTCTATAAGTTTCTTTGGTTACGGTGTCTTATCACAGCAATAGAAAAATATTAATCAGTCATGGATTATTTTACAAAACTAACTTCTTAAATTTGGGGAGATTTCTTGTATCTGAATTTCAAATTAAAAGGACATTCATAAGAGTGGGGTAGAAACGTTACAAACATGGGAATTATGTTGGAAGATCTCAGATTTACTTACAATGTCCGTCTCCTGCAATGTGATTTCCATTGTCCCTACTGTCATCAAATGCCATTTTTTGCAGTAGTGATGACTGTTCCCTTATATTCTTTTATAAAGAGAAACAGGTTTAATGCTGCCACGAAAGTAATTCAGTTCCAAAAAAGAATTTAATGAATAGATTTCTGAATCTTGAATATGTACCAAATTTTGTGTTAGATGCATTAGAAATAAACATATCTAAACAGTGCCAATTTTTTCATGGCAAGCTCTAACTGGAAGAATGCCTATGACGAATTTTTCAAATTTACATTATTCCCCCTTTTTAAATTATAATTTTCTCTGGGAATAAATGGTTTGTAACACTAATTGCTAAACGGTCTCATTAATAAAAAACTCTGGTGCCAAATATTGGGGTGAAAGCTAAGAGATCAGAATAGGACAAGCCAGCCACAAGTTCTTACCACTAGGAAATCCTTAGCCCAAGAGAGAACTACTTCCGGTATACTCACGCCTATATACCTTTCTATGCCCTGCCGTCTTACTTCCTCCCTGCACCCACCTACATCATTTCCTCTTTCTGCCCAGCTCTATAACTTTCTGTCTGTACAGACCTCCAGATCTCTATGGTTAACTAGCACTGGGATTACAGGCATGTGCCACCATGCCTGGCTCTGTTCCCGGTGTGGCATTGAACTCACAGAGATCCGAATGAATCTCTGCTTCCAGAATGCTAGGATTAAAGGAGTGTGCTACCATTGCCTGACCTCTGTTTAATATAGTAGCTGGCTTTGTTCTTTGATCCCCATGCAAGCTTTATTTGTTAGAGCACAAATAAAATATCACAAGGGTTGAATTTGTTCTTTATCCATAAAACTGTACCACAGACCAGCAAAATCTTTTGCATTTCCTTATACTTTACTTCTCTCTTTTTTTCCTTCTTGTTGGATAGTTGGTGGTTTTAAGACCTGGTCATGCTGTGTAGTTTTGGCTAGCCTTGAAAATGTTAGCAATATTCTATTTTCTAACTCCCAAATCCCCATATTACAGCTGTAAAACATTATCCCCAGTTATTCTCTTACTTTCCCAAGAAAATTTTAGAATGTTAGGTTTCTGTGATAACACCTTCAGTTTCTCTGAAATATTCAAAACTAATTATAGTGTCTTAACTTTTCTCGTACCTTAAGTTGTTAACATATTTTATTAATGAAGAAAATGAGTTTAAAATTGCTAAGTAGTGCAATTACTATTTTGTTATACAATGAACTTTTGTAATCTGCTTGTTTTTAATAGTATTGATAAATAAAGTCATGTAGAAGGAAAATTTTTCATTTACAAAATTCAATAATTTTAGGTACATGGTGTTCACAGGATTGTGAAGTTATCATTGTTTTCAATTTTAGGACATTTTCAGTACTATACATATGTGCAATCTATAGTAATGCTATATCAGGCAATTTTTTTCTGCAGATGTTTACTACCTCTCACTCATAATCCTTTAGGGTTCTTTGGCAGTGATCCCCAAGCCTTGGAGAGAAAGAGTATGAAATTGATGTGTTATTTAAGGTTGGGAACTCCATAGTTTCTTGTTTTCTGCATTTTCGTCAGTTGTAAGGGTTTGTATTAGCAACCATGTAATTCAAATAAAAGGATCTCTCATGAGGGTTAAAAGATACAATAATCTATGGTTATAAAGATAATAATCAGATATCTATGATAGATACAGGTAAATAAATCCACAATAAAATACTTGCAAACCCATTGTGTACCATTTATTGTGATTACATTCAAATATATAAATGGGAGGGGTGCTTAGTGATCTGCTGGTAGATGTATGTATGTATGTATAGAAAAATCATATATACATATATAATATATGCATATATATGGAAATACACACATGCATATACATATATGTGTGTCCAATGACAGAAAACCTGTGACCATTTCATTAGCTATAGAAAAAGCCTTCAGCCAGGTGGTGGTGGCACACGCCTTTAATCCCAGCACTCAGGAGGCAGAGCCAGTTGGATCTCTGTGAGTTCGAGGCCAGCCTGGTCTACAGAGCAAGATCTAGGACAGGTACCAAAACTACACAGAGAAATCCTGTCTTGAAAAAAAAAAACGAAAAACAAAAACAACAACAACAAAAAAAGGCCTTCAATAAATCCCAACATCGGTTCATTCTAAAAGTCCTGGAAAGATTATGGATAAAGGGGATGTATCTCAGTGTAATAAAAGACAAATATGTTCAATGTAATGCTTGAACTCTTAGCTATAGTAATAAGACAAAGGAGAGAGAAATGGAGATACAAATAAGAGGGGAATAATTTAAAATACCTTTGTTTGCTAATGATATGACTCTATACATAAAATAAAAAACCCTAACACATCCACCAGAAAATTCCTACAGATAATAAAAACATTCAACCATGCAGTAGGATAGAACACACAATACATAAAATCAGTAGCCTTCTTAAACAACAATAACAGCATCCAAGAAAGAAATTAGGACAATTATCATTTTCAAAGTAGACAAACACACACACACACACACACACACACACACACATATATATATATATATATATGAATGAATAGATGGATGAATACATATGAATAAATATATTTTATTTAAATAAAATAATTTATTTTAAATAAAATAAATTCTAACAAAGAAAGTGAGTATTTGTACAATAAATGCTTTAAGAAACCATGAAAAGACACAAGATAGAAAGACTTCCACCCTATGGATTGTTAGGATTAATATTGTAAAACGTTCAGTCTACCAATAGCCACCTACATATACAATGTGCTCATTATAAAAACATTAACACAATTCTTTATATAAATTGAAAAGAAATTGCACAAAATTTTGATAGCACAAGAGACCCATAATAAACAAAACCTCCTTGAACAATAAGAGGTGGTCAGAGATATCTCAGTCTCAGACTTCAGTTTATATTCCAGAGCTAGCATAACAAAAGTACATGATACTAGAATCATTTCTAGACATGAGTGACATATATATTTATTCTAAATTATACATTATTGTGTGATAATATTTTGTTTGTGCTCTAACAAATAAAGCTTGCCTGGAGATTAGAGTTCAGAGACAGCCATAGAGGCCAGGCAGTGGGCACACACCTTTCATCCTAGTACTTGGGATCTCATAGCTTTGATCCCAGTACATGGGAAGAACAGGCCTTTAATCCCAACACTTGGGAGGAGGAATAAAGAACTGATGTGGCTGGGCAGAGAGAGGAAGTGATAAGGTGGGGTAGAGACAGGACCTTGGCCCTTTCATTCTGAGGATTCCTAGAGGTAAGAAGTCTTTCTAGAGGCTGGCTGCTCTGCTTTGCTAATCTTTCAACTTTCACCCTGATATCTCACTCTGAGTTTTTATTATTAGGCCCAATTAGAATTCGTGATCCATAATCCTTTAAATTAAATGTATTTATTTCATTTACTTATATTTCATTCCGCAGTAACAATACTCAATAATGTTTGACACATTATTATTATAATTGTTGTACTTTCCCCCTATGGTTAACATACAGCAAAATGAAAATGTCCTACATATTCTGCTTTGTTATTTTAAGAGTAGACTGTAAGGCTTCTTTTTGAAAGGAAGTTCCAAATTTAATTTCAAAGGGACAATGTAGACAACTAAGATCAAGTTATACTGACAGTTCTGTGAGTTGTGTGCATTATCTGTATGGAGTCAGCCACTAGTATGCTACCATATATAACAAAATCAGTTCTGACAAGCTGTCTTATTCATGATAACATAATATAATAATGGGAAATGTAAATGAACCAAAAATAATGCATCAGAATCTGCAGCATATCTAGGACAGGATGAATCGATATATTAACACTGTCAGTTTCATAACTGTGTATATTGTAATTAGATAATTGCATTTGTGTACATGTTTTCCTATTTCCATAATGATATCAGGCTTAAAATAATATAAAAAATGAAAAATTAAGTATAAATTAAATACTATGAGATTTTTAGCAATAGTCACTTTCTCATTGATTTTTGTAGTAAACATATTTCAAATACTTATCACAGAAATTTCCCTGTGTATCATAAGTCAACTTCATGAAATTATATTTTTAAAATATTGTATCATTATTTAGTTCTTGATCAGTAGATTGTGATTTTTACATGAAATTTTCCTTTTAAATGTGTTAAAATAGAATAGCTGTATTCATATATTTATCTCTATGTTAATCTTTTCAGATGAATATAACCTTTTAAACATATTTTAATTATCCTTTGAGAATTTCATATATGTATACAATATGTTTTGTTCAGACCCGTGACTCAGTCCCTCCTCTATAATTCTTCCAAACTGCTCCCATCACTTATAACGCTCAATGTTATGTATATACTCTTTTGGTACACTGATTGGTTCTGTTTATACGAGCATAGGTAGAAGGTTATTCAATAGAGCAAGACCATCCTTAGAAGGCCCAATTTCCTGATTCAAAATGGTGTTCTTTCCTCCGTAAACCATCAACTGGCCATAGCTCTATAAGGAGGGCTCCACCAAGCTCCATCCCATACACCTTGAAAACTGACTGTATTCATCTCATGC